>JAOXJP010083456.1:0-14913 GCA_025762735.1 Platanus orientalis | reverse complement strand
TTCTATTTCTTCTAAGAAGGACTCGTCCAAGGCAGAAAAGCTGGCGCTGCCCAGCACTCCAATTTTCACCTTCATCACTCACTGTGAGACTAACCAAAATGAGAATAAAAGATCTATAATAATGCATTGAAACTTTATACAGTTGGTAATATGTTTGTCCTTCTAACTGCCAATTCAACTCACCAGATGAATCCAAGAGCTCTGGAAGACTACAGATAGTACTCTTTAGCTGGCACTTCTCAATAACCTGCAACAGGCAACATGATAAGCTTCTCAGTCGAGTACTCAAATTCTTAAATATGTTAAACACATGAAAGTTCAAATGAAAAGATAACAAATTAAATTGTATAAGTAGGCTAATATTGAAAGCTTTAAATCTTATTTGGATAGCTATTCAGTCACATAACAACTGACAATAAACTATCGAAAATCACCACTGGTTTTTTGGAGACTGAATCAGTTAGTTCACCTCCCAAATCTCGTTGTCAGAATAAAGGCCTAGAGGATCTAAGTTCGAACGCTACGCCTGAAAAGAGTTGGCTCTTGGGGATGATGCTGTGCTTCATCCTTAGATCTTTCAGACCAATAGAGCAAATGTCGAGTCCATCTATAAAGACACTCCCACTCACAGGATCAATGAGACGGAATAAAGCACTTATCAGTGTTGTCTTGCCACTTCTTGTTCTTCTGACAACTCCCACTCTAGTTCCTTCTTTGAAGGTGCAAGTGATTCCTTTGAGAACAAATGGAGCATTTGGCCTATTTTTTTTTATCTAAAACTAATGATGTCGATATTTGGTTCACCCAGATGGTCCTCTGGTAGCCCTTGATTTGGAATCTCGAGCTTGGATCTTACCTAAGTACAAACAAGTGACGTTGGTGTGACGCCGGCCTACCCCTCTTCTGATACTCAAGTCAGAGATTGGAGATTAGAGAATTCTTGTCATTTCTTTTACTTGGAAGTCATTGTACTGACCTTTTCTTCGGGGTTTCTGTTCTTAGTATAGGAATTCCCCCTTGTGATTGACCATGGATATTCTTTTAGTTAGTTAGAAGGACATGGGGGAGTGGTACACATGTCGGTATCAGATTGGTTATCACTCTGCATCACTTTACGTCTCGTAACTGCCCTTTTGTCTTACTTGCAGTTAGCTCAGCTATTACCATTTATCTATCATCTTGAAAGTTGCGGACGGTCACACCTTGGTTACCTACCTTGATGGTTCGGCCGGTTGGGCATCAGCACTATTATATGATCTTATTGGTCGGTCGGTGGCAATGCTATGTCAGTGATAAGCCATTTGGTATGTGTGGCCAAGGATTTGAACTACTAGTGCATTGCTCAGCGAATTTGTTGGAAAACTGGTTGGATTGGGGGCAGCCCGACTGGTCAATCAGCTCAGTCAGCCCTGGTCCCAATCATTCATCATCATATTCCCCTCATTCCCTTTATACGATAGTCCGAGCGGACATAGGGAATATGGAAAGCCGTCTGAGTCGATTGACGCACCAATGTCTTAACTTTGCCTTCTTGAGCTTCATGCTATTACTGGTGACACGTTGCCAGCCTCTTTTCCTTGAATAGCATTTTTATCCAACGGTGGGGGAAGGATTGGACCATCCGATGGATGGGGGTCGTTCGTGGATCCTATAAAAGGACGCCATTCCCCCATTTCAACATCTTCCATTCTCTTGCGACTATTTCTTGGAGCTGCTTGAGCTATTTCCTCAGTTTGTGCCAACATCATTCACAAGAGGTCATCAGCCAGGATGCTTGTTAAGAGGTACTTTTCATCTTTCCATTTCCTTTCCCATGGTTTTCCATTTTCTTTTTATTTCACCTCAGTGTCATCGTCCCCCCGTCAGGCCATACTCCTGTATCGTCTCCTTCCTTCTCCTTCATGGTTGTTGCTTACATTCGTTTGTATTATTCTATCTAGAGTGACTCTGGATCCCACTAGAGCACCCTTTGGGTTTCATTTGACTCGTTATTGTTACTACCTTTGCACTCAACAGTGTTTTCCTTATTTGAGTGTCTTAGGATTTGACTCTTCCTTTATGAGTTGTGTGTTGGATCAGGTCTTAGAAGTGCTAAGTCCCTTGGCTAGTGTTATATACGCCCTCGGTCAAATGGACAACTCTTCTGAGCTGATCGAGTCTGTTATAGCTCTTGATGAAAATCTTGTCAGAGCCGATTCTCCTGACTTGGCTCAACCTTCCATGCCTATTAGGTCAGGTCATTTTTCCAGCATGCCATACGTTGTCGAGTATGTTATTTCTACTTTATCGAGGTCGTGGCTAGAGGATTTGCGTCATTTCTACAAAATCCTAGAGTCGGTCAGTTTGAGGGTTCCCGCTTTTAACGAGTGAGCCTCTTCTTGCCTCCCAAACGAGGTTTCAATCTTCGAATAGACTCTAGAAGCTGGTTTATAGTTTCTCATTCCTCTGTTCATTCTTCAACTCCTCACCCACCTCTGTCTAGCTCCGGGACAAGTCATGCCCAACTGGTGGAGGATTTTGATTGCCTACATGGTGTTGTGGCCAACGTGTAGTGGCGGTCGGGATCTCCTCACCATACCAGAGTTTCTTTACTACTACAAGGTAGTGGAAATGCACTCAGGATGGTGGTATTTCATTACTCAGGTTTTCGAGCAAACACTAATCACAGGTCTTCCAACGTCGAATAGAGGTTGGAAAAAGAAATTCTTTTTTTGCATCCGAGGAAGGGTTGGAGTCTTTCCCATGGGAATCACTCATCGACCGAGTCCATACAATCCCCAAGATATAGGGGGAGCCATGTAGAGAAGGTAATTCTCGATCGTCTTAGTTTTCTTAATAATTTTCCATTTAGTCGGTCTAATCTTCCGTATTTTTGTAGCAATGGATGAATGCCCACTATCTGAGGCCTAACTCATGAAACTATATTTGTTTGGCCTGAAGATTCCTTCATCTAGACCCTCAGTCTTACCAGTCAGTTTGACATTTGGGTCTTTAGTGTTGCCTTTAGGCACATCAGTCGGTCAGACATCTGGCGTGTCTCCTTTTCCAGTCGGTCGTTCAGGTCACTATCCACCCACCTTAGACATTGTCTCATTTCTTTTTCATTTATTTTCTTCAGTTTGATCATTTGCTCCTTTTTTGTAGATATGTCTACCATGCCATCCAAATCTTCTCTGGAAAAAGTCACCTCTAAGGCTACCGCTGGGAGCTCGCACAAGAAGCCGAAGTTCTTGCACAACCGCTCTATTGAGAAGGATCGACTGGGCTCAATTCCTTAAATAGTCACTCCTTCGGTCGTTCTACCTCCTCCCTCATTTGCTAATCTCGAAGAGGCCGTGGAGACTGCTTCAACGTTCAACGACTTTCTTATCCAAGCATTAGGGGGTCTTCTAAGGGGAAAGTGACATCTCACCCTTCTCTCCTAGGTGACAAAGAAGAGGCGGTTGCCCTCTTCTGCTTTGTCATTTCCGACCACGACATGAGGTGCTATAGGGGTAATAGTACGAATGCCTTAGCAAAGAGCACCTTCTCTGACTTTGGTGAGGTAAAGTGTTTCTCTCTTTTCTAAATTCGGTCATTATTTTGTTAGTTATCATTGATTGCTTCCCTCTGTAGATGCTGACCAAGTTGGCTATTTTTATGAATTGCCAACTAGTCACTGATGCTTACATAGATGAGCTTAGGAAGAAGCTCTCTGAGGTCGGCTATGAGGAATAGGCTTATCAAGACTCAGCTCAAGCTAAAGGACAACAAGACCACGCTGAAGGGCATTTGGGACCAACTTGAGGGGAAAAAAGCTGGGGTCGTTGTGCTGCAAGCGTCTCTGGATGAGATGAGGTCTCAGTGAGAGGCAGAGAAGGAGAAGGCTGCCAACGAGGCGTTTATGGAGTATATGGAGTCCGAGGCTTTTAATGATGAAACCACGAAATATTTCATCAGTGGTTTTAAAGCTCTTTGCCGTCGGACTTTGTGGACTTATCCTAATCTCGGCCTCTCTATGTTCAAAGCCGATGCTGAGTTAGAATTTGTTGCACCTGAGCCTGACCAGGAAGCCGACATGGAACAAGAGAAGGATGATGCAGTCTCTTAAAGTTGTCCATTCTTTTTATGTGGACCGAGGGTCCTTTTATTGTGCCTTTCCTGTATTTTGATAGTTTGTTGAATAGATTTTTTCTTTGTCCATTCTTGGTATTATGTCATTTGGTATATTTCCCATTTCATTAAGTAATTTGTTTTAGTCGACCTTTATATGATGCTCAGCATGTAAACCGAGGGATACTTCTCATTTTTTAAAAGATCGAGCATCATTTTCATTGGAATCGGTCCATTCTTCGGACACAAGCTCGGACTTCAATTCTAGACCGTCAGAGTACATCGAGCGTTGTTTTATTGGACTTAGTCCATTTTTTTGACACCGCTTGAGACGTTAATTATAGATTGACGTAGTAAATCGATGGTCATTTTACTAGACTTAGTCTATTTTCCAACAACGCTTGGGACGTTAATTGTAGACTGAGAGTCGTTTTACTGAACTTAGTCCATTTTTTCGACTCCACTAGAGACTTTAGTTGTAGACCGAGGGTTGTTTTCCTAGACTTAGTCCATTTTTTTGATTCTACTCGAAACTTTAATTGTAGATCATTGTAGTAGACCGATAGTCATTTTACTAGACTCGATCCATTTTTCTGACACCGCTCTAGACATTAGTTGTAGATCGTTGTAATAGACCGATGGTCGTTTTACTGAACTTGGTCCATTTTTCTGACTCCGCTCGAGACTTTAATTATAGATCATTGTAGTAGACCGATGGTCATTTTACTGGACTTGATTCATTTTTTCTACTCCACTCAGGACTTTAATTGTAGATCATTGTAGTAGACTGAGGGTCATTTTACTGGACTTAGTCCATTTTTCTGACTCCACTAGGGACTTTAATTATAGATTATTGTAGTAGACCGAAGGTCATTTTACTGGACTCGGTCCATTTTTTCAACTCCACTCGAGACTTTAATTGTAGGTCGTTGTAATAAACCGATGATCGTTTTACTGGAGTTGGTCCATTTTTCCGACCCCACTTGGGACTTTAATCGTAGATCATTGTAGTAGACTGATGGTCGTTTTACTGGACTTAGTCTATTTTTCTGACTCCATTCGAGACTTTAATTGTAGATCATTGTAGCAGACCGAGGGTCATTTTACTGGACTCGGTCCATTTTTCTGACACTACTCGTGATGTTCGTTATAGATTGTTGGAATATACTAAGGGTCGTTTTATTGGACTGGGTCCATTTTTTCAACTCCACTTAAGACTTTAATTGTATATCGTTGTAGTAGACCGATGGTCATTTTACTAGACTTGGTCCATTTTTCTAGCACTGCTTGAAACTTTAATTGTAGATCATTATAGTAGACCGAGGGTCATTTTACTGGACTTGGTCCATTTTTCTGACTCCACTCGGAAATTTAATTGTAGATCATTATAGTAGACCGATGGTCATTTTACAGGACTTGGCCCATTTTTTCGATACCACTCGGAACTTTAATTGTAGACCGCTGTGTCACACAAGATAGTAGATAAATTTCATTATCGTGAGAAAAAATTACATACTATTGGTAATACCTCTTTAGGTGTTTAATGTTCTATGGTCAGGGTAAGGGTTTTCTTTTCATGGATTCCAAGTAGTAAGTGCCTTTTTGTGCAATCCGGGTTACTCGGTAGGACCCTTCCTAATTGGGTCCCAACTTTCCGTCTCCAAGGACTTGTGTTGCTATGCTCACCTTCTAAAAAACGAGGTCCCCATTCTAGAAACCCCTTGGGTGTACTCGAGCATTGTGATATTTCAACATTCTCTGTTGATATGTTGCCATATATATGAAGGCTTCATCTCTCTTTTCTTCCAATAAGTCTAGGTTCAAACGTAGCTCTTTCTCTGCCTTTTCGGTCTGCGGTTCCTGGATCCTCAGACTTGCCATCCTAATCTCCACTAGTATTATTGCTTCATAGCTGAAAGCCAAGGCGTAAGGGGTCTCCCCTATGGGATTTTTCAGGACAGTTCTATAGGCCTAGAGGACCCCCAACAACTCATCATCCCACTATCCTTTTGATGCCTCTAACCTGGTCTTGATGATCTTTAGTATAGTCCTGTTGATGACCTTCACCTGTCCATTGGCTTGAGGATGTGCTGGGGAGGAGAAATGGTTCTTGATTCCCAACTGAGAGCAAAACTCACAAAAATTTCGGTTGTCGAACTACTTCCCATTGTCAATAATGATATCCTATGGTATTCTGAATTGACATATTATGGACTTCTAGATGAAGTCATGCATGTTGTGCTCGGTTATCATCGCTAGCTCCTCAGCTTCAACCCATTTTATAAAGTAGTCAACAGCCACTACAAGGAATTTCCTTTGTCTTTTTGTCAGGGGAAATGGTCTCACAATTTCTATTCCCTATTGGGCAAAGGGCCATGGCCTTGTGATGGGCATGAGTTCTTCTGTAGGCTATCTGGGAATGTTGGCAAACCTCTGGCAATTATCACATCTCCGAACAATATTTGCCAAGTCGTCTAGCATTGTTGGCTAGTAGTATCTTGCTCTAACCAGCTTATGGACGAGAGATCAACTACCTAAATGGTTTTCACATATTCCTTTATGAACCTCCCTCATGATGTAATCAACCTCGGTTGGTGACAAGCATCTCAAATGAGGCAAGGTGAATCTCCATTTGTAGAGAACCTCACTAATTAAGGTGTACCGACTAGCTCAGAGTTTTAGTTTTCTGGCTTCACCTCGGTTTGGTGGCAAAGCTCTCATTTTAAGGAACTTTGTGATTGGAGTCCTCTAGTCGTCTTTGGACTCATTTATACAAATGTGAGCACTCGGCTCATTCTCCATGCTAGGTCGATTAGGTTAACTTACCGGCAACCGGTTGCTCACAATGTACTTGTCATCAAAAGCTAGTCATGACAGTTGGTTGGCATGCTCGTTCTGACCTCTCGGGATATGTTGGATCTTGGCTTCTTACTCTCTGCTCACCTATCCCTTGACAAGCTGGAATCAGTGTAAGTGACCATGCGTGCAACCCCTGCTTCTATGGCTAGACTCAATCCAACTATCAGCGCTTCGTACTCAGCCTCATTGTTTGTTGTGTTGAATCCTAATTAGATTGCATACTCAATCTTTACTCCCTCGGTCATGGTCAATAAAAGCACCACACCACTAGATAAGGCAGTGGACGATCCGTCCACATAGAGGGGTCCATTCTGATTCAGAGAGACCCCCTCGTCTATCTCTACAGGAGTTAGTTCTGCCAGGAAGTTTGCCAAAACCTGCTCCTTTATAGCAATCCTTAGTTGGTAGCTAACATCGAACTCGCCTAGCTCTATTGCCCACTTCACTAACCTGCCAGACACTTTCAGTTTCTATAACACTGCTCTTAAAGGTTAGTTTGTCAGTACTATAATTGGGTGGGCCTAGAAATAAGGCTTGAGCCTCCTTGTTATCGTTATAAGTGGGAATGCCAGTTTCTCCACAAGTAGATATCTTAACTCTACTCCATGGAGGGCTCTACTGATGTAGTACACTGGAACCTGGTTGTGCTCATCTCTAACTAGGATTGAGCTTATAGCCACCTCGGACACCACTAGATATAGATATAAGTTTTCTCCTTGTGTCGTTTGACCGAGGGTCAGCAAGCATGCCATGTGCCCTTTGAGATCCTGAAACAATCATTCGGCCTCCTTAGCCCATTCGAATCCTTTCTTGAAAAGGTGAAAGAAAGGAAAGCATCGATCCATTAACTTCAAAATGAATCGGTTAAGGACTGCCACTCTTCCTGCTAGCCACTGCACATCTTTCGTGATTCGAGGTGACTTCATACTTATGATTTCCTTAACTTTCTCTTGGCTGGACTCCATTCCCTTATGAGAAACCATGAATCCCAAGAACTTACCTACCAACACCTCGAAGGCGCATTTAGTAGGATTAAGCTTCATTTGGAACTTCGTCAGGGTGCAGAGAGTTTCTTCTAGGTCATCTATGTGTTTCTCGACTTCTATGCTTTTTACCAGTATATCATCTACATAAACTTCAACATTTCTTCCAATCTGGGCCTCGAACATTTTGTTCACTAATCTTTGACAGGTGGCTCTAGCATTTTTTAACCCGAACGGCATGACCCCATAACAATACATGCCTCGATCATTGATGAAAGATGTCTTCTCTTGATCTTCTTTTTCCATTCGTATTTGGTTGTAGCCAAAGAACGCGTCCATACAATTGAGTAGTGCATGCCGAGAGGTGGATTTGACCAGTGCATCTATCCTCGGGAGTGGGAAACTATTCTTAGGGCACGCTCTATTAAGGTCAGTGAATTCTACTCACATTCTCCACTTCCCATTGTTCTTCTTAACCAAAACCACATTAGAGATCCAGTTGGGATAAGTAGCTTCCCGTATGAACCCTGCTTTTAATAATTTGTCCACCTCTTCAACAATAGCTTGGTTCTTGTCAGCAGTGAAGGCCCTTTTCTTCTGTCTGATTGGCGTTGTTAAAGGGTCGACACTCAGCCTATGTGTGATCACTCCTGTGTGATCACTCCTGGGTTAATCCCGACCATGTTTGCATGCGTTCAAGTGAAGGTGTCCTTGTAAGCCATCAAGAGCCTTTGCAAATGGAGTTTAAATTCTTCTAAAAGCATCCTCCCGACATGCACTACCCATTCAGGGCAGCTAAGGTTGATGTTGAGCTCCTTCAGGTCCTCTGCGGGCCTGGTATACTTTAATTGAATCTCATCTCTATCTTCCATGTCATCGATGATGAAGGCTTCCTTTGACTCTTTCTCCTTTAAAGATGCCACATAACACTCTTGGGTTGCTGTTTGATCACCTTTGGCTTCTTTGACACCCTCCTCTATTGAGAAATGCATTAGCAAGTGATAGATTGAAGTAATAGCCTTCATCTTGTTGAGTGTCGGCCTGCCGATGATGGCATTGTATGCCGAGGGACAATCAACAACTAAGAAGTCAACTACTTTGGTCACCTAGCAAGGACTGACCCCAACTATCATTGGCAGCGTGATGACCCCAACGGGGTGTAATTTGTCTCCGATGAACCCTACCAGAGGTGCCGTAGTTGGTTGGAGCTTATATTTTCTAATTCCCATTTTCTCGAAGGTAGATTAGTATATGATGTCTACAAAACTGCCATTGTCTATGAGTATCCTCCTGGTTCGATGGTTGGCTATGATCAATGTGACCACTAGGGCATCATCATGAGGGTGCTAAACTCCTTAAGAATCTTCCTTTGTGAATGCGATATCTTCTTGGCAAGTTCAAGGGCACTTCTGGGGTCTGTCAGTTGAGTAGACCTTATTTCTTATCTCCCATGCATGGGCCTTTCGTGCTGATGACAATTTGCCACCACCGGCCGATTCTCCAACAATAACTTTTATCTCTTATAACTACTCGGGTTTAGGATTCTTTCGGCTCGGTAGATCCTCGGTCACTTTGGGTGAAATTCGGGGACGACCAGCTATAAAGCGCCTCAATCTGCTTGGTTGAATGAATGCTTCTATCTAATCCCTCAGTTAGATGCAATCCTCCATGTTGTGGCCATGGTCGCAATGGAATCGACAATACTTCCTTTAGGAACTTTTTCTAGGGGGTCTTAAGCTTCTCGAGCCACTTCAAGGATGAATCATCTCATACGTACATAAACACCCATATATAAACCTAAGTTCACCAAGCTAGTGTGTGTGCTTCTATCCATCGTGCCACCCCATCGACATTGTCCCTCATCCTTGCTTTGCCTTCCATGGCTTTTGGTTGCTCACCCCTTTTTCTCTTCGATTGCTCCCGAAGTTTATTTTCTTGGTCTCTTCTTGCTGCCATTGCATACTCGAGGTTCATGTGATTTTAGGCCCACAACATCAGCTTGGCCATGTTGCTCGACGAAGATTTAGAAAGAGAGAACAAGAATTTTGTGGGCAGTAGCCCACCTATAAAGGCGGTGACCACCACCTTTTCATTGGTGCTGTCTACCTGCATTACTTTTTGGTTGAAACAGGAGACATAGTCTCTCAGCGATTCTCCTTTCACTTGTTTAACATTGAGCAGATAAGTAGCAGGCCTGTGATAATGCCTACCCCCTATAAAATGGTTGGAAAATAATTTACTCAGTTTAGAGAAGGATTTGATGCTGTTGGGTTGAAGATTGTTCAACCATTTCCGTGTTGAGCCCTTCAAGGTGGTCGAA
The DNA here is from genome assembly GCA_025762735.1 of Platanus orientalis. Lineage (NCBI taxonomy): Eukaryota > Viridiplantae > Streptophyta > Magnoliopsida > Proteales > Platanaceae > Platanus > Platanus orientalis. Next base: position 4,659 of record JAOXJP010083456.1, on the reverse strand, counting down.
AAAGCCCTGTACATGACCCCATCTGAATAATCATGCAAGACCATCAAAGTCTTGTATGTTTCGAGGTGGTCGAACAGGTCCTTGCTTCCATCAAATGGCTCTATTTGGGGAATCCTAAACCTCTTGGGGAGAGGATGAGACATGATCATTATAGAGAAGGGATGACCGGTTCTCTGCACCAGCCCCTCTACTGTGGAAGGGGTTTTTGCCTCGAAGAGCCTCCATCACTGTGTTCAGTTGATTTTGCATCTCCTGAATATGCTTCTCCTGTTTGATGACAGTTCTTCCTCCTATGTCGTTGGTTTGCTGAGACGTGGAGGCCCCTAGACCATGGCTATCCCCTTGTCTCTCTTTCCCAAGTCCTTGTTCAATCTTTGGTCCAGGACATATAGTTTCCCAAGTATCTTCAACAAAATGTTGGTGCTCCATCCGCTCTATAAGCCTACGACTTAGCTCCTGATTCTACTATGCCATTCATTCCATACTGCAGTTGAGGTCTTGTATTTGTTGTTCTAACCCTACAATTCTGGTTGCCTTAACCTCTCTCCTCCTTAGATCATTCATGGATGATGCATTCCGGTGAGCTTCCATCATTCTTGATCAAGTTTCCATCATAAGACCTTTGTCTTGCCGAAAACCTCTTTCAGGTTCCCATATAGGGCCCAGTTTGGCTGCCTTGAATTGTATAGAGAAGAAAATAAAAGACTACAAAAGAAAATCCCACAAGAAAAGGAAAGAAAAGAATCATGGAAACCAAACAACTTAAAAATGATTTTTCAAGAAAATTTTTCTATGAGAGAACCTTTTCATGGCAACCAAACATGGCCTAGATGAATTAGATTCAATGATGTCATGCCTTAAATCAAGTTTTTTTTTCTTTCTTTTTTCATTCTTGTAATACAACATTTCACTTCGATTCAATTTACTGAGTTTAATTGCATTTGTTGTTTTGCACCCGAATTATTGGTCATTTGAGGCCCTCTCTTTTTCTTTTTTGTTGGCTATAATAAATGCTACAGGTTATGAGTTGCATGAAGAGAAATTGCATCTAAAGCTAGCTTGTTTTAATTATGTACAGGTTGATGAGGTCTTAGCTAAAGGGGTCAATGTGAAAATCTTTTTCAAGAACCCACCACCACCTGTAGTTGTTAAAAAATTATCCACCACCATTTATGTTCCCTCACTAAGATAAACCTTAGGAAATGGATTGGATCCCCCTTGGACCACCCAATTGTATCTCTAGCTATTCTTATTCAAGAATCCACCACCATTGGGAATTGGTTGGATTTCCCTTGGACCACCCACTTGTATCTCTAGCCAGTGAGTTTGAGAAAAAAGGGAGAGGGTTTGTGATCAAAGAAGCCACTTTTCAATGATAGTTTATTTGTACCTAATATACAATAATTTGTTCCAGTAAAGTACTATTTAGAAGTATGCAAATGTATACTAATTCATTTATGTATTGGATTTAAAATTTTTCTATATCTTTATCCCCTTCCTTCTTTCTTCTCTCATTCTCCTTTTATGCCCCTTTTTTGCCATTGATAGCAGTTTCTTATGTATTTTTACTTATATTTTCTTTCAAATTTGATTAATAAAATGTTAATGTGATTGTTTTTTTTGTTTGTACAGATCAATGATGGCTTTGTGGAGCGGGACCCTTGCATGACTCATTTGTATTTAGACAGTCGTATTCGTACTCTTTTAGGATTTATTTGAACGGTTGTTTGGTTTTTATGTGTTTTGAACTATGTGTTTAAGTTTGTGATTGTATTTAGATTTGAATTGGATACGTGTTTGTTATGAATACATATATATTAATTTGATGAATTTAGACCAATTTGGGTTGGATTAGGTTTGAATGAATACTAGTGCATACATGTTTCCAAGAAAATTTGTATATTTGATTAATTTGGAACAATTTGGGTTGGCTTGGGTTGGTTTTGGGCGACTCACAAATTCTATCGCAGAAAGTAATATTAGAAAAAAAAAAAATATTTTCGATGACTCAACAATTGAGTTATGGAAAATTATAAAAATAAAAAAGAAATTAAAATTTAACATTTTGGCAACGCATAAAGAGTCGCGGAATGTCAAATAATAAAATATAAAAAAAAATTAAAATTGTCATTGGCTACGCGTTTTTTCGTCGCCGAATGTCTAATACCCTTATCTTGTAGGACACAAGTCCACTTTCTACGACGTTGTAGGTGCACCTTTTGGCGACTCAATTGGCGTCGCGGATGAGTAACTTTTGGCGACTAAAAGTTTGGTAGTCGCCAAAGACTTTTTGCCACACCTATCGCAACATGTTGGCGATGCGGTGGTTTGAGTCGCTAAAAAGTTTTGGCGACTCATTTCTGAACCTTTGGCGACTCTCTTATGCGTTGCCAAAAGTGTCTTTTCTTGTAATAGACTACCAATAAGAATGCAAACACAAACCATGGTTAGGGTTTGGGTTGTTCCGTTTTGGCAAGTCCATCTCCATTTAACCCAAATGGGTTCATAACATTTTAAACAAAAAACACATCCATATGGCAACGACGTGTTACATTGCAAACGTCAGGGGGGATTCGTGTTTTATGGTCTAACCCCAGGGGGTTTTATGAATTTTTCCCTTTTTTGTGTTTATGGATAACGTATATAGTTCAAGACATCTAGATGCAAAGTATGAAGCCAATATTAGTGTAGAAATCCAAAAGTGTGTGCAAATGTCAAAATTATTTGACATTCACCACACTTTGATGTTGGCGAATAGAAATTTGAATCCTCATTAGCCCACCATAAAGTGATTTCAAGTATTCATTTTTGGCCTAAAAGTGTGCACGAATGAACTGTTCACACTAAACTAGAAACTGAAATCTTTATTTATCTTTTTCTGGGGAGGTTATTTTGGATAGCCACAACTCTTGTGAGTCCCTTAACTGCCCAGAAGATAGAAGAAGGTGGATTCTCGCATATGAGAATCACCTGAATCCTTGGGATAAGATTTGAAGAATCCCATCCCAACAAAAACTATATGGAAGAGATAGAGTTCTTCTCAAATGAGGACTCTTCTCTAGACTCGTTTGTTGGTGCCTATAAATACTAACATGCACATAGAAATGGAGAGATAGAGAAGATATAGAAGAAGATAGAAGAGGAACAAGAAAAGTTTGAAAGATTCATTACAAAGGCAAGCTACATCTATTCATTAGAAGGTCTATGAGTTACCTCTCTTCCAAAGAGAAGGCACATCCATTACACCTCTGTCATCTCCTTGAGGAAGACACCATAGGAAATTCAATGATGATCCATATTGTGGATAGATAAACTTGCCAATGTATAAGAACAATTATATATATATATATATATATATATATATATATATATATAAAGATATTATCCCTTCTACTCTTCTCTTTTCTATATTTCTGCAACTCTGTTTCATAATACAAGTTGAGTAACTTAGAGTTAATTAAAGGTTGACTGTGTTAAACGGTTGTAATTAACAAGTCTCTTGGACTTGGAGTTTTAGTTCTCCACACATAAAATAATATACTAGCCTCTAAAAATGGTTAGGTAATTTTTCCAACGAATTTCGTCTCATATCACAGGCTCAAAATTTGGTGTTACAAATTTCTAGCACTCCTGGTGGGACTAAACTTCCCTCTCATCTCTCTTTAAGTTCCATTGTATGAATGGGTATTTTCTATTTTCATAAGTACCCTAATGGAGTTGTGGCTGTAGAACCATTTGCTGGTTCACCACAAGCCCTAAAGAAAACATGGGTTGAAGTTTTGATCTCCCCACCACCATCCACTCATTTGGTTGAGGCTTCAGTCTCCCAAAACCAACATTTGGTTGAGGTTGCGGTCTCCCAAAATTAACCTGTAGTAGAGGCTATGGTCTCCCAACAGAAGGTTGAGGCTTCGGTCTCCCTTACTTTATCAGGGGTTAAGGCCTTGGTCTCACCCTGGGCAGTGGCAGCATTGCTTGTCTTAGTTAAAAACGGTAATCCTAATGCCAAAGTAAGGGGAGATGCTCTTCGGAGCACTTCTAATAAGTTAAGGAAATTATGGATACCTAAAAATGAACTTAGTCTTCACTCCAAGGCCATTGAAACCTCTGGAAAAGGAATGATCAATGTCTCACGAGAAGGCTCAGAATTCCATTCGCCATAAAGAAAACTTGTGAACGAAGATGAATACTCACATTTACCATAGATTTTGTGCACGAATGAGAAGAAAAATTCTCATTTGCGGAGAAACACTCACAGACAACATTCATCAAGAAAAAAGGGAAAGGATCGGACTTTTAAGTCTGAGACTAACTTCACTCGCCAAGAGGAGGTCCCAGCCAGTGACTCTGCTTCACTCGCATAACCTCTTATGCAAACACTCATGGAAAATAAGAATGAAGATTCGCTTTTGCGCACAAACATGCACTCGTGGAAGTGAAGACATTCATGCCATGTTATTGTGGCGAATGAATAGAAGGCCCTCACATTCGCACACAACCAGCATCCAGAAGGGTCTCATTCGCGCACACCTATGGGCACAAGGAAAAACCTTCATGCTGAAAATTCGGTTCTATCTTAGAGGGGGGTGAATAGGATATATGAAAATTCTTTTTAATTTACCCCCAATTAAAAATTCCTTTTCAAGATGTTTGTTGTAG
>JAOXJP010083445.1:0-14913 GCA_025762735.1 Platanus orientalis | reverse complement strand
CTTCTTTTTGTCTGTTTATTTTCAACACTCATGTATGAGACAATTTAGGTTTTGAGACAAGATTTAATTTAGTTAATTAGTGGTTTTACTTGAGGTGATGAGCATGATGTTGACCCGTTTGTATAACCTATTTGATAGTACTATTTAGATGTTTATGGGTATGTTTAGTTTAATGGATGAGATTAGTAGTTATTTGTTATAGATATTTGGGGTTCTTGTTATATTCCGTTGCATAATTAAAATGTGTATGTTTACATTCTGTTGCACTTTATGGATGGATGTTGTTATCTTATGATTATGTTTCCGCTGTGAATATTTGATAATTGAGGATAGTAATTGGATAAAAGAAAGACAAAGAATGAAAGAAAAATATACTCTACAAATCAGTAAGTTAAGTAAGAAAACCCTTCCACAAGGAAAGGGTAATGTCACACTCCAAGATCCGTGATGCAGTGCACGTGTGTTTCCGCACTATTACCCCACTCTTCGCGTGTGTGTTTTGTGTTGTGACAGAGTTGGTATTAGAGCAGCCAGGTTTGGATTTTGTAGACTTATATGGTGGCTCTAGTTTGGATTCTATATACTCTATATGTTTAGAGATGAGTTATTTTTAGACATTCACTTGGATCATGTTAAGTCAGCGGAATAAAATTGAGGATTATTTGATATGTGAAGTTAGAGTGCCTTATACATGATATAACCTTGATGGATACGAGTATTTGACTGTTGTTTTGGTGCTTATAGGTGAGGATGTCACCTAGGAAGAGTACTAAAGCTGATCCAGATACTTCACGACCAAACGATCATGGCCTGATAGGTGTTTGGGAGGCTATTCGTAGTCTGACTAAGGTAGTGCGAGAGCATGTCGTATGTACCACCTAGAGACAAGGAGGTTGTGCAAGAGGATAGGATTGTTGAGAGGTTCAGGCGTATGGGACCTCCTGAGTTCCATGGTACTTCCAATCCCATAGAGATAGAGGCCTGACTGATGTAGATAGGAAGCATCTTTAAGTTCTTGAATTGCCCTGAGGACCAGAAGGAGAATCTAGCTACCTTAGTCTAGCGAAGTACGGCGAAACATTAGTGGTGGGCTGCTAAGGACGCCTTAGTCTATGATGGAGAGCCCATGACTTGAGACATGTTTTTGGATGCTTTCTACGCTTACTACTTCCCAGAGAGCATTTGAGACAGGAAGGAGGCCAAGTTTATGGGCCTTGTGCAAGGCAAAAATGTTTGTACTTCAGTACAAGACAAAGTTCATTGAGCTATCCCACTATCATCTCACTTTATCCATGATGATGAGGGTAAGGCCAAGAGGTTCTAGAAGGGATTATGACTAGCCATCTGCACCTGCATGACACCTCTACGACTCAGATCTTTTGCCGTTGTTGTTGAAACTATGGAATTGGTGGAGCAAGACTATGATGAGATGTAGAGGCACAAGAATCAAGACAGGAGGCAAGCTCCTCCAGTGGGTTTCACAAGAGGGATGCTACTAGCCATGATGGTTTTTTGTGAGCTCCTAGAGAACCTAAGATGAAGAGGGTGGTAGTAGTATGCCTAAAGTGCCAGAAGCCACACTATAGACCATGCTTCAAGGAGATTAGAGCATGCTACAAATGCGGCCAGGTTGGCCCCATGATTCGAGACTATTCTCTTTAGAAGAAGGACCCCACTGCTCGGCCCACTGATGTGAGGACACAATCGATGGCTCGAGCCAGAGTTTATGCCATCACTAAACAAGATGTTGAGGTATTTAGGACTATGGTCACAGGTACTCTTTTACTTTGTGATCACACTGCATGCATACTTATTGATCCAGGTTCCACACATTCCTTTATATCTTGTGATTTTGTGAGACATGTCACCATTACCCCTGTACCATTAGATGAAGCTTTGCATGTATCCACGTCATTGGGAAAACCATGGTTACAAACACCGTGTGCAGGTCTTGTGTGATAGTCATTGATGGGCATGAACTGGTTGTTGATTTGATACTCCTAGACATAAAGCACTTTGATGTCATTCTGGGGATGGATTGGTTGGCATCTTATCATGCCACCGTGAACTGTTATATGAAGGAGATGATGTTTAAGATCCTAGACCAGACCGAGTTTGTATTCTTGGGATATGCAAGAGTTCATTCTAGTGTCTTATCTCCACCATCCAAACCAGTAACCTACTTTGTAAAGGTTGACAAGGGTATTTGGCTTATGTGGTGGATGAACCAAAGGAGGAATTAAATGTTAAGAGTATTTCCATTGTGAGGGAGGTCATTGATGTGTTTCCAGAAGATCTTCTCGGATTGCCACTGGATCGTAAGGTCGAGTTTGTAATTGATGTAGCACCTGGAACCGAGCCTATTTCGATTACTCCTTATCGCATGGCACCAGTTGAGTTAAAGGAGTTGAAGATACAATTACAAGAGTTGTTGGAGAGGGGGTTCATAAGTCCTAGTGTATCTTCATGGGGTGCTCCAGTCTTATTTGTGAAGAAGAAGGATGAAACCATGAGATTATGCATTGACTATTGTGACTGTAAAGGATAGGTACCCATTACCAAGGCTTAATGATCTATTCGACCAACTACAAGGTGCCACTGTATTCTCTAAGATAGATCTTTAATCGGGTTATCACCAACTCAAAATCAGGGAGGGCATTCCAAAAAGTGCATTTTGTATACGTTATGGGCACTATGAGTTCTTGGTGATGTCGTTTAGCTTGACCAATGCCCTTGTAACCTTTATAAGTTTGATGAGCCAACTATTCGGACCATATCTAGATCACTTTGTGATTGTCTTCATTGACGATATTTTGGTTTACTCTAAGAACCAAGCAAAACACAAATAACACCTTCGAATTATATTGTGTACACTGAGAAAGCAACGATTGTTTGCAAAATTCAGTAAGTGCAAATTTTGGTTTGATTAGATTTCCTTCTTGGGGCATGTCATCTCTAAAGATGGAATCCTTGTTGATCAACGACGGTTAAGGCAGTTGTTGATTGGCAACGATCAACAAATGTGACGAAGATTGGCAGCTTCTTAGGCCTTGTGGGATATTATCGGTGTTTTGTTGAAGGATTTTCCTATATAGCTGGACCACTCACCAAATTGTCCCAAAAGTATGCCAAATTTTAGTGGAGCAATGAGTGTGAAAGTAGCTTCCAAGAACTGAAGACCATATTAGTGTCACTCCAGTTCTCACATTGCCGTCAGCATCTGGTGGATTCGTGGTTTATAATGATGCTTCACGGAAAGGTTTGGGGTGTGTACTGATGCAACATGGAAATGTCATTATGTATGCATCTCGACAACTCAAGCCGCATGAGCGGAATTATCCCATCCATGATCTTGAGTTGATAGCGATAGTTTTTACATTGAAAATTTGGAGACACTACCTCTATGGTGAGACTTATGAGATCTACACTGACCATAAGAGTCTGAAATATATCTTCTTACAGAAGGAGTTGAATTTCAGGCAACGGAGATGGATGGAGTTGATCAAAGATTATGATTACACCATTCACTATCATCCAGGCAAAGCAAACATGGTAGTGGATGCATTAAGCAAAAAATCTTCAACTATTCTGGTTTGTTTGATTGTTGGAAGAAAACCGCTATTATGAGAGTTAAAGAAGATGAATATTCAACTCATGGTGCAAGAGACTTGTGCTCTTCTTGAACAACTCAAAGTGAAGCCCACACTGATTAATAGTAAGATGTTTTTAAAGAAGGTTTATGTATATCTCTTGTTTTTTTTTTATCTAAATAGGTTCTTAGATGATTTCAATATCTATTTTGCAAAAGTTAAAGGTTTTTTCACTCCGTTTTTTATTTGTTTAAAAAGATTAGCATGTTTTGAAAAGAATTCTTTAAAGGAATTTTTTGTGTAATCATATTTTTGAAGCTTGATTTAAAGGACTTTGTTATGATGATCTGTAAAGCTATGTACTTAGGTGGGTCAAATTTTTTGATTTCTATTTTGCCTCAAAGATATGCATTATTTAAATGATTCAAGATTGTTTAAAATAATAGTTTTGTTATGCTTTGTATATCTGCTAGTTTCTATAAAGTTTATTTATCATTTTTATGAGACTATATTTTTCGTATTAGTTATGACATGATACCCCTTTGCCATCAAATATGTATATTTAATGGAGCCCCTCTTAGGTTTAAATAGATGTGATTAAGTACCCTCTTCGTCGGGTCACATTAATTGACGATATTTGTTTGATGCTCACCACTACATGTGAGGTAGTGGTATCCTACCATCGCATTATAGATGAGTCTATTATATTCTGTTCTGATATTTGTTATCTAATTCACGTCATGTGTGACGAATTTTCAATATATGATTCAGTTATTTGTTATATAGCTTATAGCACATGTGGGGGATGCAGATATTTGTTTCAGCGGGTCTCATATATGTATACTTGTTTCAGTTATTTTTTCAGTTTCAGTATTTTAGTTTTGTATTTCAGATTATGTTTATGTTTAGTTATACATCTTGGTTTCAGTTTTAATCTGTTATCTGCTTTGTCTTAGATTATAAGTATTATTTTATGTATATAAGATATGATAAATAATTGTCTCGAAAGCATGTTCAGTTCTGTTTTGTTTATAAAATTATTCATGTTCACTAACCCAAGTGTTTCGTATGTTTTAGTGTTCTTGTTTACTTACAAAGTCAGTCGCGCTTACAGAGTTGACACCATTATTTTCAGATGATGAGTATCACAGGGTAAACCGGTAGCTTGGATCCATAGAGCGATGATGGAGACTTTAGTTTAGTTATTTTGTTTATTTTATAGTCTAGGTATTATGTTATTTGATCTAGTATTTGTTTTAGAAACAAATTTGATTTAGTTTCAGTTCAGTTTATTTCAATTTTATTTAATGAGATGTAATAGACTAGTTTGATTTTCAGTTTTATGGAGATGGATTGTTATTAGTTGGATTATGTCAAACTATGGTTTTAGATTTATAGATTATGGATTTTATTTATGGATTATGGTTTATGGGTTTTATGGAATGGAATGGATATGGTTTGGTTATGCAAATTCCAATGCATATTTATGAAAGGCAAAAAGGCAAAAAAAATATAAATAATTTAAATTACATTGATATGAATGGATTAATGTCACATGTCAAAATTCGTAACTACATGGTATGGGTTTTGGGGTGCAACATGCTAAGTTCACAAAAAAAGGACAAATACAAGGTTATCTCAGGGTGGTTTTGGAATGTGGACCAAGGTAGAATGTTGTGCACATGTTGCGAGTTTGTGTCTTGGTAAAAAAAAGTGTAGCAACTTCAACAAGAGATCTTTAAGGTGGCTACAAACATGCCAATGTGAAGATTATTGTTTTTGGCAAAGCAAGGAGACTTCTTCTAATTGATGGAGTTCATCTCACCCAATTAAAAGATGGTTTAATGTTGGGGAAGTCTCTTTCAACAAGAAGTCCCACAATAATTATTAAAAGAAAGAGAAATTAAGGGTGGCTACTTCGTGGGTTTTCTTCTATAGGGTTTTCTCTTTAAATGAAATAAATAGCCAATGGTTTATTCATTGTGAGAAAATGAAGTGTCATACGATTGTGATAGAAGGTGACAAGGGTATTCTTCATTGTTTAGATAAAGAGTTATGGGTATAACTGGTTCTCGGGTTTTATTTGGCTTGGGTTTAAGAGGAGAAAAATGGATAATCTTTTTATAGTATCTTGTATTTCTTTCATTTGCGGTGAAGAATAAAGAACACCCATGGACATGGATCAAAGAGTCAAACCATTTAAAATCCTTTCCTTTTATGTGTGTGCTTGTTGATTTCTTTATTACTGAGATCTTTTTTTTTATTGTATTTCTCATGAATGGTTTGGGCCCATATCTCATCACGTGGTATACTAAGCTGTTTTAAATCACAATAAGGGATTTGGTGGGTTAATGAACAATTTCAACTCCACATGTACCATGATGCATGTTAAGTAGCATGGTTTTAGTCTAGTTGTTTAGACATACATTTTACTATCAACAATGTACTCACAATGTTAAATCATGTGAAAATGCGCTTATACTTAATCAATTAGATGTCAGGTTTATCTCCCATTAGTGGATAATATGAACTTCTATGGGTCATCAAAGTAAACAAAAATTTAATCGAGAACACCAAACAAACACTCCCAACTAATAATTAACAAAAATATAGGATAGCATCGAGGCATCTTCCTGCGTTCAAAGAGGTTCATTTTCATCAATTTGGAGGGAAGGCATTGGGCTTTCTTCTTATTCTAGATTCTCTTTCCTTGTCCATTGATGAACATGCAGCTAACCCCTTGAAAAATTCAATTTCTTACACACAAAACAAGAGAGAGAGAGAGAGAGAGAGAGAGAGAGAGAGAGATGAAAATGAGAAAGGTAATAGGAAAGGAGAGAATATAGGATGTAATTATAGATTACGATAAAGAGCATGAGAGGTGAATAGTCTAACGAGGAAGAGAACTAATGTAAATATGAAAAATGAAAGTTTGGTGGTTTTATTGATTTTGTGGGAATATTTTAGCAATTTCAGAATATGAACATTTTAGTCATTTTAATAGGCAAGGGTATGTTGAAAGATATGGCCTTTAGGGGTAAAATGAGAAAGTTACAATAAAGATTTTGAATGATGCAATTTGGTTGGCTGAAGGAGGATGGTATGTGTTTGACATAAGCATGAGGCTTGAAGTTATTTGGTAATTAAAGAGGGGGCTGGCAACAAACAACATGTCACCCACTCATGCAGTTCAAGCACATACAATAGGCTATAAATAAGATACAACAGGTTATAATGGGGTGTTGTACGTCTTGTTGTTGGGTAGGCAACAAGATACACCTTAATTCGGTGTAACCATGTAGAATCTTTTTGGGTAGATCTATTTGGTTTGATTAGACACTATACTAATTTGATAGTGTTGACCACAATGGAATTGTCTATTTCCTGATTCAAACTCTTTAAGGATTAGATTGGATGGTGGTGATTGTTTGAAAAGTTTGACTTATGTGATGGAGAAGCTATGATTGTAATTTGAAGAACACGATCCAACCCATTTTTGAGAATTGATGGCCAAGATCTTTAAAACAATTAGATACACACCTAAGAATCATAGACATATCCTATGATTTAGGGATTTACTGAGCATATTAGTAAAGTTCAAGTGAGAATCAACATTCATAACCTTTGAGATTTGGCTAGGGTGAGGTGGAGGGATTTTCAAGAGGGAATAGGTCATTGATTAGGAGGAAATAGTATGAAGGTTGATATATTAAAAACAAAAAGGCAGATATATAAGAAAAAGTCAAAAACTAGGATCCTCAAATGGGCTTGCTAGCTACCAAGGAATTAGAAGAAGAATAAAAGGACAATGCCAAAATTGGGTGTCTACACTCTTCTAAATTTGATATTAATGCCATGTGAGCAGGATAAGTAATTTGTCATTACACTACTAATAATGTCCAATAGAATCATACTAGTCCCATCACCTAGATAAAATGTTGAAGATGTTTAATACTTTGACTCCAACTTATAAAAACAAAAAACAAAATTATTAATAATGTTGCTCAAAAAATATGATAGAATAATTTGTAGTATTATGTATTTGATCAACTGTGGTAGATTTGACATTGCATACATAGTAATCAAACTAAGTAGATGTACACATAGTTTAAGCCATAATCATATGAAAGTTGTGGTTATATTTCTCAAATAATTGCAGGGAATAATAAACTTTGGTTTACACTACTGAGGATATTTTGTTTTAGTAAAGAGTTACAACAATGCAAATTAGATTACATACTTCAAATACCAACCTATGAGTGATGAAAGAACCTAATGCGTGCACAGCTTCTCCAATTCGTACATTTCATTAAAGCGAACAATCATACATCACATAGGACATTATTTACAATAAGACTCCCATGCCTCATCAATTCTCTATAAAACAACAATAAGATTAGGGTCTGGTAAGAGCAATAATCTAAGTTTTACACGATTATGGAGTCATCCACAATCCCTACTCTTGCATCAAGTTGGAATGAATTATGCAGCCACATCGACAAGTCTTCTAAAAGAAGAGAGAGCTTAAAATCAGCAACCTGCCTCAACTATTGGTAACAAATAAGCTAGCGACTTGGAGTCCAAATAAAAATCGAAGTTAGTTGCCATCCCCTATATAAATACCATTTTTTAACACAATATGTGAATGTTTTCATTCACTTATCTTCTCCAAGCTTGTGAGCTTTTTGCAACCTCCCAATCACTCTACACATTTTTGCATTCAAACATCAGTATTATCTTCGAATGAACTCTATAAATAACATCTCTTTGATTCCATTGAACTCTATGCTTCAAATGTGATTATATGTGTAACACCCCGCACATATTTTTGTACACGTTTCACACTTAGAATGAATACACATGTTATATATGTTATGCATACACTTAAGACAATTTAAATGCATATATAATGATCTGTAAATTGGCACAACTTTAAAGTGACACGAAAAAAGATGTAGGAATAATCTGTGAGCCAACTTTATATCATTGGATAGGCACGAAAGTCTAGAGTTCAACAAAATAAACGACAAGCAAAATAGACCCGAAACGAAAAAGATATAAGTGATTGAGTGAGTGAAGGTCTAAAAAAAATTAGCCCAGCTGATCAATCCGGCCTGGGTAATCCGATCGATCGTGCACTTTCCCGATTGATTTCCCGACGCAAACAATTTCGAAAAATTATCTTTTAGGGGGGTTTTAAATTAGAAACTTCCATATGCATCTTGGACTTTTTATGGACCTATAAAAGAGATTGAACACGACCTAAAGAGACCTAGAAACCCTAGAGAAAAGATTAAGAGCAAGAGGAAGAGAAAATTTAAGAGAAAAGAGAGGAAAATATAGGTTTTTGAGATTTTTCTGAAGAACAAAGCTTGTGAACATTTTTTCACACCAAGAGGCAAGAGAACATGTAAACTATTGTTTTCTTTTTAATTCCTAGGTTCTTATATCTATGTTATTCTGTTTTGCAAAATATTTAAACAATTTTGATCCGAATTTGAATCGTTCTTCATTGGTTTTGTTTTGCCTAAAGTTCTAAAACATGGGTTTGAAAGAGATGAGTTGGTTTTGCAGGAACATGATTAAGATGTGATTTGTTTTCAATTTTATAGGAATTTAAAGAGTTGTTTCCTCTATTTTGAACCCATTTTTGTACTGGTATTACATGTAGAACTATGTTTTGAATGAGAAAAATCAATAATTTCGAAATAGGGTTTTGTTTTTAAATTTGTAAAAGTTATTTTAATAATTGTTTTGATCTTCTAAATACTTTTAAAGGTATTTGTTGAATGATTTACAAAAAAAATTATATATTTAGTTCTTTAATTTAATTTGTATAGATCCATGGTATTCTTGAATCCTATTTTTTAAAAAGAAAAGTGTTGGTTTACACCCTATTAAACATGATTTGTAAAAAGTACTGTTATTGATAGATTTGCTATGTTTTGAAAAATATGTTCTATAGATTATGCTTAGGGGATCAAACACATTATGTTATGTGTATGTCAACTTACTTAATGTAAATAATCATTCATATGAATTATATGATTTGATTGAAACTACAAGAGAATGATATGTTATGTTAGAAACCCCTCTTGCCCATTAAGGGGACTTATTAATGGAACCTACCTCACTGGATAGGGCTGTCAATGGAGCGAATATGAATTGAATATAGGCATATTCATATTCGTTCCGTTTGGCTATTAGATAGGTTCGAATTTGAATCTGAGATTCGACAGATATTCATAAACATGTTTCGAATTCAAAATTCATTTAGATATCTGAATATCAGATATGAATTCGAATATCCGATTTATTAAAAAAAGTGAGAATGAGGGGAAAAAGAAGAAGAGGCTGCAGACATATAAACTCTAACCGTAACCCTTTCACCCATGAAAAGAAAGAAAGAAATAAAGAAATACAGACCATATAAGTGGAGAACCCTTTTACCCAAAAAAAAAAAAAAAGTGCAAAATCTCGCATACCTAAATGCTTGGGCTTATTAATAACAAGATCCTCCCTTTTAACATTCTCACCAAGTTCATCTACAAATTGAGTTCTTGTCATTTTAATCTCAAAATCACCCACTAATTAACCACAATCTTTAAGCATTTTAAGCGCGGTTCACCGGAATCTAAATAGCCTTGTTTCATCTTCCATTGAAGACATCTCTCTCCACTAACAAGATTTACAGGAGTAACCAAAGAAATTTCAAAGACTCAAAAACCTAAATCAATAATATCTATAAAAAAAAAGTGCAAAGAAAGAAGAAGAAGAAGAAGAAAGAAAGAAAGAAAAAGAAAGGATAAAAAGAAAATAACCTACCGGTGTCATCTTCATTCTACCGTCAGAGTGCTCTATTGCCATTGCTAGGGGCCATTTCTTTTCTCAGTCGTTCAATTGAAAACGGGTTAGGGTTTTAATTGTATCTTATTTCATTTTACTATAATGCTCTCATTTAAGTCTTTTACCTCTATCCTTTATCCCTATTGTATTTACCTAATCTTACCCTTGCAAAAGATACATACACGATTCTTTAGCCAAATGATCAGTTGCAACAAATGTTGTTGTTGCTTTTAAGTAGCATGACAAAAAAGGACACAAAAAGACAAAAAACCCATGTTAAAAGATAAAATACCCATGTTTTTTTGTTGTGCTACGGAAAAGCTACAACAAATTTGCTGTAGTTGATCACATCTCGATTCTTTATCATCTCTTTTAGATTATTTTAAAATAACAATAATAAAATATATTTACTATAGATAATTATTTTAAAAAAATTATAGATAACTTCTTAACCAACTATTTACATAGATTCTCAATGTCCCCCTGTGTTTCGAAATTTTTTTCGAACGGATTTTTTTTGGAGCGGATGTAGGTATTACCGAATTTGATTTGTTTATAATTCGAATATACACTTATTCGAATATATTTCGAATCAGATATAGGTGATTTCAAATTTGCTTTTTTCAAATCAGATTCCTCGGATTTCAGATAAAAAATCGGATCATTGACAGCCCTATCACCGAGTATATGGTGTTAATTGTTATGGATCCTCACTGTTATCCACATAGGTAGTAGTAACAACCCACCTCGTTAGGTATACAGTGTGAACTGGACCCTTCTCACTAGGGTTTAAATGGTGCAAACTGTTATATGCATTGGCTTGATATCAGATATATTTTTTGTTCTATTATGTTCCATTTTGACTATGATATGATATATGTTTTGATATGTTCTATTCCGTTATGTTTAAGTTAAAATATATAATTAGCATTGTTTCCCTTATGTACATAAAATTGTAATTTTTATAATATGCTTAGTATTATAAAAGATTGATTTATGAATTGCATTGTTCGTATATTAATTAGTAAATATGAAAAATATTTGTTTTATTTATGTAATTGTGTTAAATTTTGAGCTAATGTTTATATTATTTTACTATTTTCTTGTCGAGTTTGTTAAGCTCACCCAGATTTGACACCATAGATGATGAGGAGGTAATTAAGTAGCAGTTTAGATAGGCAAATGAGAGAAATTGACAGATTTTGATTATGTCATAGGAGATTGATTCAGTTATTTTAGTTTAGAGACTTTAATTATTTCAATTTAATTTCCAAATGATGTAATAAGTTAGTGAATTTTAGTATTTTGATTTCCATTGATTTGATTAGTCATGTTAGAGTATTTATTTAATTTTTTATGGGAAGGTCGGACTATGTTATGGATTATCTATAGGATTATATTTAATGGAAAGTATAATTTATGCAGGTTAGACTTGTGGGAATGTGTTGAAAGATTATGTGATCATTAGAAATAGATTGATGTTTTATTCCACTGTGTATGAAAGAAAAAGAAAAACAATAAAACTATATAGGATGTGAAGGGATAAAAAGTATTAATGTCACGTGCCAAAATTCATTGCCTTGTTGGTATGGTTTTTGGGGTGCGACAGTATAAACAATGCGAATCATTGAATCTGAATTGCTTTGTCTAAATCATTGATTTAAGTTAATTCTTAGTAAATTATTGTGACTATGATGTTAAGAATATTGAATCATGTGCTAACATCGAACCTAAATGAACTATATACCTTTGAAACGATTGAACCATGACAATGCCATGACTATTTTATTTTTATGTATTATAGAACTGCTATGATTATCAAACCCATGTGGAGCTTCAAGCTTATTGATGTGAACCCTATTGAATTTCGAACCTTTGACTCATTTTGGACCCCGTCACAAAGCTAAGTGTGACTATCCATTATGTGGGCCTTAACACCGGGTTAAGTGTGTCATTGACTCTTTGTGCCTACTTACAAGGCTAAGTGTGAGATAGTACTTCGGATATGCTCTTTGATTCACGGATATTGATCATACTTATGTGGATTAAATAGAAGACCAGGGCCATACCCTTGGGGTTACAACAAGGACATTGACCTTATTCGCGGGGTTTGACATGAGATCAGGACCCTACCCATTGGGTTAACCAAAGCATATGAATATTTTACATTGAACCATTTGAAACATTAAACATCGAGCTTTTCGAATATTGAACTCTTGAACACTTTAAATTATCAAACTCCGAACACCTTAAACCATGTGAACTCCAAACCTTTTAAAATATTAAACTTTGAAAATTCTGAATCGTTGAACGTTGGATCTTTCAAAACTAACGTATGTCCTTAAACTTATGAGCTTTGATCTCCATATTGAATTACATATTTTGATACAGATTCTTATTTGGTATTTAGTATTGAACTCTGAATTGCAATGACATAATTTTTTATTGAAATTAGAACTTTATGTTCGACTTTTGACTTTAGTTTGACATTTACCTATTGTTGTGTTTGTAGTAGCATGATTATGCTTATTACTTTGATTTCTGTTTAGTTTTGTATCGATCTTTGGACATGGTAGTGCTCAAATTTATGCTTTACTTCATATTGCTTACAGGTTGGGTCTAACCCCACTGTTTTGTTTTTCAGATTGACTATACTTGTAGGGTCTCCATCTTAAGAGCTTGTTGTGGCAATAACAATTTATTTCCCTTTACTTGTAGTTGAGATACGGTCATATTGGAACCATTTATATTGTAGACATTGTTGAAGAGGTTTATGATTTCCTTTTGTTTGTGGTTTAGGTGAAATGGCACCCTATTGATGTAGATTATGGATGTCTTCTATTTTGGAACTCATATTAGAGATATTGGTACTATTATCCACCGTAACTATTGATTGTTGGATTATTGTGATCCATGTGATATTGATGTCACTTCCCTAATTATTGAACTAATGATGTGAACACGCTTCTGCAAATTATTGGATATTGAACTGTTAATTTATGGTTATTGAATTATGAATATCAGATTATGGACATTGGTTTTCGAATGAATGTAATGTAATGATCCAAATCCGAGGAGCATACACAGATCTCATACCCGAATTCGGGTTACACCTTTATGGGGCTTCTACTTCCTAGAATGCATTTTCTACTATGTGGGATAATTTTTGTGCCACATGTCACCTATTGGAAAGTTTACTTTATGGGATGGTTTTCTTCTCATGTGAGTTGGATTTCGTTTACTTGTTTCTACCAATGTTAGCATCACTATGACTTTCCGCATGGGTATTACATGCACGTCATATAATTGTTTGTTTAATATAGTGATTCGGAGCATTGCATAATATTTTTACTTGTGTAGATTTATCAATGCCAAAACCTATTTTTCTTATTTCTTTTTCTTTTTGCCTTAATGGTTCATTACAAGCTGCTCCATCAGTGAAATGTTGTAGAAACTATTTATGCTAGTTCTACCTTTGGTAGAGGATTTCATGGAACGGGCATAACATATACATAGAATAACATATCTACATATTATTGCCAAACCGTTAGCTAAAACCTTCCGAGTAGCCTATTCCCCTTCTCTGGTTGAGCTCCACGGATCATCTTCCATCTCTATAGTTACTCGGTTCTTGTTATCTTTTTTATCTTTATCATAATTGTTGTTATCTTTACCTCCATTATTGACTTACTGATACAATAATAATAATAATAATAATGATAAATCCAACATCTTATTTTTCTTCTCTAAGGTATTCTAGTGTCTGCTCTTTTTTATTTTTGTCACTAACTGTCCCATCCCTCTCCACTTGTCTAATATGTATCACCACTTAAAACCTAAATTTTATGATAAAAGATGTAATATGATATATTCGGATTGGTATATGGCATTCGTTCAGGTAAACAAAAACAAATACAAATCTTTTTTTTACATATCCGCAGACATCCAAATTCATATCCAATATTCAATTAAATAAACAAATACAACTATGGAAATATCTATATCCACTTCGAACTCGCTTTGTTCACAGCCCTAGCTTGGAGTTTGGCTACTGCTACCTATATAAAGAAAAATGTCTAACCAGTGGATGAAACCAGATTCAAGGGAAGTGTTTGTGGACAACCCTCATTTTTTGTTATGTCAATGAACAACTAAAATAACAAAAACTCATGTTGTGGGACACATTATATTAGATACTAACTTGGTGGTTTGTTGCTGCAGTCCCTCATTTGCACATGGTTTATGGTTCAGCAAGTGGTATTGGTATATTTTGCGCACTACAGTAGTTAAATTCAATTATGAGAGCTTTTATTCGCACCGATCAAATTTCTAAGTCCCCTTCCCGGCTCATTTTTTATTTATGTATCTTTCCTTGTATACCCCTCCCCTACCTAAAATACCCCTAGCTCTCTCTCCCTCCCCCACCCCACCCCTTCTTCTTGTCTGGCACCGGCGGCTGCGGCGCCCCCTCCTGCAA
>JAOXJP010083434.1:0-14913 GCA_025762735.1 Platanus orientalis | reverse complement strand
TACAAAATTAACCCCCCTAAATAATTCTAATCAACCCCACATAACATGTACATCTAAACCGTGCCCTCTTATGTGGGTATGTACATAAGTCTTGCTTGATTGTCCGCATCATTAAACCAATCCTGAAGCTGACGGTTACGCCTGGGCTGTATTTGGATGCTTGAATCACTCTCCAAACACTAAACTAAAGCTATAAAGATGTGTTGATTGTGTCGTCCCTCTCTTAGGACCTTCTGATAGTTGTTGTTTGATTCAAAAGCTTAAGTTTGGTTCGTTAGTGATGAATCTTATGTGAATATCTTGTTTTCAGCCAACAGTAATCTAAGATATATGCAAGATGAATGATAAGAAGAATAATAGAGGAACCTTTAACCCAAGGGGAAGGGAGTGGCCTCCACCACTAGTGTTAAATTAGGTGAAAACTTAAACCCAATACAGGGTTTTATGGTTCTTCAACTTCAACCAAAAGCAAAAGGAAGAAGAGAGACTTCAAAACGTAAGAGACAAACTTTTCAAATCTTATTGCATAAAGTGTTGGTTGGTCGTGGGCTCTATAAATAAAGTCCCACAACCAGGTTTTTACATACAATAGAAACTTGACACTAATAATCTCATTCATTATTCTTTATTTACACAAGTACCCTCAAACTACTACGGAATAACAAAAATACCCATAAATAATACCTACAGAATAAAATACCCTTACCAACATGTGTCCCCCTCCAACAAGAGACATAAAAAAAACATAAAATAATTAAAAGACAACTAAAGTAGTTGTGAGTATGACCCAGTCATGATATCTGGTCAATGAGAGCCTCAAGACATGGGATAGTGTTTTATCTACCACAGAGTTTGCATACATTAGTATAGTCAATAAGATTACTAGCATGAGTCGGTTTGAGATTGTCATATCTTGTAGACCTCAGGTTCCTATAGATATCATATCTATGTTTGCATTTCATTGTCCATTTGAGTTTGCATTTGCATTGACATCACATTTTCATTCACTACACTAGGAGATCAGGCGAAGAATTGCTATGAGTAATAAGAGATATAAACAATCGGCTGATTTGCACTATTTGTATCACAATTTTCAAGTCAATGATTTAGTTATGGTTCGATTACATTAGTGGAGTTCGGGACCTTACAAAGTTCTTAACAATATTGGACCTAACGTATATGTTTTGGATATTCCGACCAATTTAGAGATTAGTCCCATATTTCATGAGGAGACTCTTGTACTCTATCATAGCCATTCATACCCGATCCTCAGTCTTATGTAGTTATTCAGACCTTAGTCCTTCAGTCTCCCCAGCTTATGTCACTTTTGTCATTAGTTACTACTTGCAGGAAGGAGATTGAGATCATATTTGAGGATCAGATCATTTCTACTCGACGGGAAGGTTACCAAAGATACCTCGTCAAGTAGAAAGACCGACCAAAGATTGACAGTACTAGATTGACAAATAGCAAGCTACGGCAGACAGTGATATTCTAGAGCAGTATAGCAGTTGTTTATCGTCAAAGGCAACTCTTTCCCAGGAGGGGAGAATTGATGCAGACATCATGATCGAGATGATGATTGGGTCATACTCATAGCTACTTTAGTTGTCTTTTATTTATTTTGTCTTTTTTATGTTTCTTGTTAGAGGGGGACACATGTTGGTGATGGTATTTTATTCCGTAGGTGTTATTTAGGGGTATTTTTGTTATTATTAGTAGTTTGAAGGTATTTGTGTAAGGAGAGAATAATGAAAGAGATCATTAGTGTCAAGTTTCTATTGTATGTAAAAACCTGGTCGTGGGACTTTATTTATAGAGCCCACGACTAGCCAACACTTTATCCAATAAGATTTGAAAAGTTTGTCTCTCACATTTTGAAGTCTCTTTTCTTTCTCTTGCTTTTGGTTGAAGTTGATGAACCATAAAACCCTAAATTAGGTCTAGGTTTTCACCTAATTTAACACTAGTGATGGAGGTCACTCCCTTCCCCTTGAGTTAAAGGTTCCTCTATTCTTCTTTTTATCATTCATCTTGCATATATCTTAGATTGTTAGCTGAAAACAAGATATTCACATAAGATTCATCACTAACGAACCAAACTTCAGCTTTTGAATCAAACAACAATTATCAGAAGGTCCTAAGAGAGGGACGACACAATCAGCACATATTTATAGCTTTAGGTTAGTGTTTGGAGAGTGATTCAAGCATCCAAAGATAGCCTAGGCGTAACCGTCAGCTTTAGGATTGGTTTGATGAGATTACATCCAACCCACATAAGCCTGAGTTT
The DNA here is from genome assembly GCA_025762735.1 of Platanus orientalis. Taxonomy (NCBI): domain Eukaryota; kingdom Viridiplantae; phylum Streptophyta; class Magnoliopsida; order Proteales; family Platanaceae; genus Platanus; species Platanus orientalis. The sequence continues at coordinate 12,623 of JAOXJP010083434.1, read as the reverse complement.
TAGTGTAGTCGGACTTCTCCAATTTGTTAGAAACATCCAGACAACTTTCACTGTAGAAGACTGTCAAAATCTAAGTTGGGAGATATAAGTGAAGAACCCCTAACCAGGCGTTAATGGCTGAATCTAGGTGATGTCACAAGAATCCATACATCTTGCCCATCCTTCGGAATCTGCAAGAGTCACTCCAACAGGGTTTTAGTAACCCTTGTACGATCCTAAAGGAATAGGTTTCAATATCCAATATTTTGAATTTTAAAAATCCTCCATTTTGTATCTCTACAGCAATGGTACACCACTTATAAAAGTGATTTTACAAGATTGGCTACAGTAGTCTCATAATAAGGAGTTTTGATCGTGGAGTCCTCCCTGGGTGTTGTCAGGTCTTGTGCTACCCTAGTGGTTAGGCCCCACTTTAGAAAAAATATATATAAAATAAAATAATTGTTTATTTAGAGGTTGGCGGTACTTCCTCTAGGACCTGAAAAATTTTTGGATTTTTGAAATCTCCACTTTTTGGTATACTTTGATCTGAAACTTTGCTTGCAATCATCTTCAACATCATCAAGGAGGCATTCGACATCAGATTTTGATACTAAATCTTCAGTTTTGGTTCTCTTTTCGAATCCCCAAATTTTATGGACTTTTAACATATTTGGTGTAAGGCTTGGACCTGGGTTTTTCCTTTTCCTGGCATAAACAGACCATCCCTAAATTATTAGGATTACCTAAAAATGTCATTGAATTCATCTTTAGCTTCTCAAACCATTCCTGGAATGATTTGGCATGTGTCCCTGATTTTTTGCCTACTTTAGGCACTTTTTGGGTCTAGCTTTTTTTTTATAATTAAATTTTTGTATCTTACTGATAATCCAAGCATATTAATCAGGTCTTTACTGGTTTATTAATTTTGTAAACCCTAACTCATCTATTGCATATTGAGCCTAATTTAAGATTTATCTAAATTAGCATGTGGACTTGCAAGTAGGAATCTTTTTTTTTTTTATTACTTTAGCAATTTTATTCATATCTCCTTAGCACACACTCACTACCCTACATGCATGTTGCATCAGAGTTTCTTATTTTTCACTGAATTAGGTCCCTCCTCATCTTGGTGGAATCTTAAACTTAGAAATCAAAGAATAGTGTGAAAGATTTTAACTTGGAGCATGATAAAACATAAAAGTTGTCCAATATCAATTATTTTAAAAAAAGTTCATTGGCCCCCAAGGATCTTGCTTGCAAAGTAGATTTTAACCCGCTATAAAAGTCCATTCATCCATCCCATGATTGGTGTTGATTTCATCTACTTTTATGGTTTCTTGTTTGAGTTTTATTCCAGAAGATTGAATTCTTAGGCATTATTTAGTTCTCAAATTTGTGTTGTCTCCTTAAATTGATTTTTTTTAAATAGTTATTGAAGGGAAAACTTTATAAGACCAGCCATGCTTTTATGAAGCAGAATGTTGGGAAGCCAACAAACAACACATACGTAGAATGGGTGTGGCTGAAGTGATGGATGAGTGACAAGACTAGAAATGATAGAATGAGGAACTAATCCATTTGTGGGAGCTTAGGTGTAGCACCATTAGGTGATAAGGAAAAGCTGATTGTGATGGTTTGGTCATGTGCAACAAAGACTGATAACTATGCCAGTGAAAAGTAGTGAGATGATGCAAGTTGATGGGGCTAAAAGGACAAGAGGAAGGCCAAAATTGACTTGGGTTGAAGTAGTAAGGAGAGACATGGCAGCTTGTGATTTAACGGCAGATATGGCCTAAGTAGAGTGGAATAGCATAACAGGATTCATGTAGCCAACCCCAAATAGTTGGGATAAGGCTGTTGTTGTAGTAATTTCAAAACTTGAGTATATTAATTAATCTGGGTCTTTTTGAAATTGGAGTCCTTTTTTATCAGTTCCTTAGTGAGAGTCCTATAGAAGTTCTATCTGGGTTCAAAATTTTAGTAGGTTAAATATTCCCAACTGTTTGGATCCAACTGGGGTTTCTATTTCTTAGTTTCTGTGTAAGGAGGAAAAAAGTGATCATCTAACTCTACACTAACTGCCTGAGAGTAGAGCTGAAGTTATTTATTAGTTTTTGAAGTTGTTGTGATTGCTGCACATTTAAGGTCTCACTCGTCATCTCTTTATTGTTGTAACCCCAATCTGTTAGATTATCGGTCTAAGATGAGAATTCGAAGGCCCTAATGTTGGACTATAAGAATAAGCTCATTATGTGCATTCCTCTCTCATTTTATTTTTCAGTTTACTTAGAAATCCCATCACACCTATTTGTTGGCCCAGTAACCCCTTAACTCTAGCTCCTGCAGTTCTCCTCTCAATGCTCTCATTGACCAAGATACCCTCAAATCCATTCTCAGAAGTATCCAGTGTGGTGACTACCTTGTGTACTATTAATACCCATTTCATTGTTGCAAGTAGAGAAGTTGAACCAAGTATCAGCTGTCTAGCATCAATTTTGGTAGCTTTCATTCAACGTTGGATTTTTTGCATCAGAGTTGTTTTCCGGCACCAATTTGGTATCAGAGCTGCAGCTAGTTCCAGAAAGAGTTTTTTATCTCTGACCTTATGGTTTTCTAAGTTGCAGTTTTGACATCTGAATGCAAGCTCAAAATGTCGGTGTTGGTAGAAATGTCAGTTGGGCCAAAGTAAGACATATCAGAAACATCGGAAAGAAATATTGTCAAATCGCGGAGACTTAGGAAGCATATTTTAATCTACCTACATATGTATAAGAGAACAAATAGATTCATTAGGCATGATAGCTTATTTTAATACACTTGTATTATAATATTCTTAATAAATACACATGGATTTATTAGGATATTGGTACATAATGGTTTACGAACACATTATAATCTAACTGGACAAACATAAGGGAATAAGTAGATTCTCTTCATTTTCTTATCTTCTCATTCTTCTCCCTCCTTTTATAACTTTTGGAATTTATTGTTTATCATATGATGTTTGAGCATAACAACACAATGTCTACTTAGGCAATAATACATTGCGAAAGAGAAATATTCACTAACATGTTGACATTGTATATCATGTCGACCAAAAATTGAAGTTTTATTGCATAGTCAATGTTTTGTGTTGGTGTAGGTAAGTGTCGGTCTTGGTAGACATGGGCATATGTTGGACGATATGTAAGACATTTCAAGACATTTGATACCATGTCTCAATGCCGAAAGAAGTGAAATTTAAATCCCAAGCCATTTATTCTTCCCCCATTTCCAGTTGGAGATTTACATCTTTGAGCTGTAGTTGTGGCCCTGTTGACTTAAGAAATGAGGTAGGGACTAGTTGCATATTTGTATTTATGTACGTATTTATGTCTTTCAGCTGTCATAAAAAGCTTAGTTAGCTGAAATTGAACCTTTCAGCAAGGCTGAATTCAAGAGCTGAACTTCTCTTCTATTTTTCTCTTGGTCTTTTTAGCCTGTAACTGTGGGTTCCCCAGCTTACACACCCATAAGTGATAACAAGAAACTCAGAGTCAAGTTATGCTTTTATGACCTATGTGTGTGTGTATGTGTATGGGTGTCTCATTGTACCTGAGAGCAAGAAAAGAAGAAAGGAAGAAAGGGCAGTGACGAAAGAAGAATGGAGAAAATAGGAGGGTTGAATAGAATGGTCGACCACCTCTGCTTATATGTAAAACAGAAATGACTAATGTCCTTGCGGCAGTATTTATACATTAGGCATAGATTTCAACACTCCCCCTCGAGCTGAAGTGTTATTATCATCCATGCCCAGCTTGGAACTTGTTGCTTGAAAATCATTATAACCCAGAGTTTCTTTTCTTTTGATTAATGATGATTTTCATTAAAGAAGAAGAATACAGGAAAATACAGAATATACAAGGATAAGCAAGAAAGCTTGAAATCTATAAGCTATACAAGGATACACCCCATCTTGCAAGCTTATCCACCTTGGTGAACACATCTTCCAATTAATCTAAACATTTCATGTACAGAGTAGATATCATATTACACACAGCTGCATCTCGAGTGAAGTGACAATCATCTTCTATGTGTTTGGTACTCTCATAGAAGACTGAACTGTTAGCTATATGAATAGCAGCTTGATTGTCACACTACATCTTCATAGACCCATCTACCATGAAAAATCCATTTCTAGCATGAGAGTAACAATGTCAAGTAATCAACTCAGATGCCATGTGTGTTATTGCCCTATATTTTGCCTTAGCACTAGATTTTGCCACCACATTTTGTTTCTTACTCTTTCAATTCATTAGATTTCCATAAAAATGATATAATGTCCTATTATTGATCTTCTATCAGATTAAGACCTTACCCATTTGGCATCTAGGTAGCCTTCAATGTCTTGACAATTATCTGGCCTGTATTAAGACCTGTTAATGACCTTCATTGCACCTTTTGTTTTACTCCCCATGAGCAATGAATATAAACTTGTTGCAAATCAACATGGGGAAAGGCTTTCTTAATATCAAGTTGAGATAGAGGTCAGCGCTTGGTGAAAGCAACAAAATGCGAGTACACAACATGGGGAAAGGCGTTCTTCCATTTTCTTATTCTCCTTTTCATCTCTTCCTCTCTCTTATCGCAAGGTTAGGGTCGTCGGTTTTGCAGCCCAACAGCTCCTCTTTTCCTGTCTTATTTCATTATATAATACCCTTCTTTTTTGTTATTTCTTCAGTTAACCCATTTTTTAGTCATTTTACCAAAAACTCCCTAGTTGACGAGTCTTGGAAGTATCACAACATGTCCTAACCATGTCCCCAACATGTCCAAAAAAATTATTTTTATATTCTCTGAAGCATTGGAGATAACCATGCAAAAGTATCCTAGGAGTGTCTATGTCCGACATGGACACACTAAGGTTTTTGAAGTTTCTGTGCCTCCTAGTTTCAAACAAAACATTACATAACTAAACGTGGCATATCTTACAACCAAACATTATATGCATTAATTCATCACTATTTTCTAATCAAACTTAACTTTTCAAAACTCTTGTGCTGTTTTCAAAACTCATAATCTTATTTTCATAAAATTTCATATTAAACTCATGGTTGAAGCATAAAAAAAATATAATTGTTGGACTCAATCTAAGCATAAACTAAGGATGTTTCTTATTTAAAAGTCATGGTTAATTATAGTCAATACTTATGCTTGCAGAGAATCATGTATGTCTAATAATTCTTTAACAAACTTTAGGAAAATACTAATGATCTTCTTTTAGACGTAATCAAAACATGGTTAAAGTAGTAATATTTTCTTAAATTTAAGACATGTTCATGTATGAAGAAAACTTGCAAAACTTATAACCTACAAAATTTATTAACCAAAACATTGATATTTTATAAGAAAATAAGGCTTAAAATATGGAGAATCTCTTCAAAAACTTCAATTTTTATCAAACAAAGCTCTAAGATCCTAACAAAGAACAAAATCATTTAAACTTTACGTGATTACTTGCCTCTTAACACAGCAAAAATCCAAACTTTGTGTAACTTCTTCATCCTTAAGCTTTTCCCCAAATCCTTAAGTTTTTTCTTAGTTTTCTTCTCCAAAATCTTTAAGCTTTTAAAATTCTTCAAAAGATCTTCTCTCCCATGAATTTCTATGTTTTTATAAGCCTAAATAACAACCCTAATCACGAATTTCATGTTTAGATAGGTCTTTAGCAAAAAAACCCTCAAAATCTCGCAAAAATCATGATTTTTTGGGTTGTACAGAATTTTTTGCTTTCATGAAGTCATGTTGCGCAGAATTTTTTCTCAGAATTTTTTCAACGCAGACACCTTGTGGAAAAACTGTCATAACTTTCTCTAGAGAACTCAGAATTGGTCACCATTTGTTACGTTAGAAAGTAGACCCCTAGAGTTTTCTAATGGTATATAATTTGCATACTAGTTCTCGTGAAATTTATACAGATTTATCTCTAAAGTTACCCCAAATCTATACTGGCTCAGACTATACCCGTCAACATAGACACCTATCAGAAAAGTTATCATAACTTCTTCTATGAAACTTGAAATTACACACCGTTTGATGCATTACAAAAGTCGACTCATAGATCTTTCTAATGATATATTAATACAGATTTACCTATGAAGTTACCCCAAATCTGTCATCTGTGTCAACTTTAGAATTTTTCAAGCCCATGACTTGTTTTTGCCTTCTTTTTCTTTCTATATTTAATCTTTCTCACTCACCTAAGTATATCAAAATGTTTCTAGTAAACTTAAAATACAAAGTTAACTATACTCAAAATATCAAGTCATTGAATGTGCATTTAAATATTATTAAATTTATGTAAAACATGTGTGGGGTGTTACACTTGGTGTCTCCTGAGCCGTTGTAGTCCCAGCAGCCATACCTCTCTTTCACATGGCCCAGCCATCCCTTAACTTATCAATCTAGGCTTTCAGAGAATCGATTTGCTCCATCACCTTGGCCTCGAGTACATCCTTCTTCTGACGCAGAATGGCAACCACCACATCAAGGGTCCCTTACATTTCCCCTCGAAGGTCTTTGAGCTCCTTCTTGTAGCCCTTCATGCAACCCCCCATCTCTTCGAGTTGGCCATTCTTGTTGACTACAGAACCCTCCATTTGTGTCATCCGAGCTTCCATGCTGCCCATAGCATCCTTGGATTTGCCGTACCTCTTGTCTTTGGGCTTGGTGGGATTGCCTTCTCCCTTAGTCAAGATGATCTCGCCTTTGACTTCCAACATGTTCTTCCCTTCCATAGAGTAGGATCTTTCTCTTATACCACTTGTCACGGACTTAGATTTTTCAACTTTGTAGGTGAGTCAGCATTTACCCAAACAGCACTTAGTTTTAGTGGACTGAAAGCACACTCAAGGGAGGGAATGAAAGCTTTATTATTACTCAATCACACAAGAATACTTACAAGACTTTGAGAGCTCTAGAGTGGTTTGCAAATGAGGGGGTATCCCCCTTTTATAGACCCCTAAGGCTCCCTTTAGTGCCTACAATCATGCTAAGTGTCATCAATCTAATGGCCAAGACTATTCTAGGTCTTCTCTAGAACTATCCTCCACCTCCTCAAGTGGAAGCCTCTAAATTACTCCCTAGACTTCTCTAGGATCTTCCATATTCTTCTAGGGCCTTCCCATATTTTCTAATACATTCTGGACCCTTCTAGAACAATCCACATACAGTTAGCCAAAAATCTATATACAATGTACCTAAAGTGCTGGTGATGGTCTCTAAAGTATAAGTCCCAGATGTATCACCTCCACCAACAGATGAAATCAATGCAGAACCATACTTAACAATAGATGAAGGAGATGGCTGAATAAGAACAGCTACCTGTTGTAAACAAGCGTATGTATAATTACAAGAGGGAAGATCGCCACTGGCTAAACTTTGACCTCGAATAGACTGGTATATGAATTTAGCCCAGAAAGAAACTTTACAACTGGAAATTTTTCTTGTTATTTTCTTGCAACTCCAAATCATTAGAAAGAATTTACAATCTAAGTTCTTCTTGTATGCCTTTGGGAGTAATATAATACTTGGTAAGGATTTTATTACCTTGTTATAAATAGGAGAATATTTTCAAACAGATGGTAGACACAGGAATCATTATTTTCCAATGGGTACATATCTCTTACAGCACCCCGCACTTGCTTAGCTGTATCGAGAACCATGACATCTTGCACTTACACTAGGCTCCATACTATTCCATAGCCATGTAACAATTGGGTAATTATCTCATAACCCCTCATCATTATTACTAGCTGCATTTGCTACAGCACATGATAGGAGATACCCTGGAGATTGATCAGAAAAATCAGTACATGAGGGTATTGATATTGAAGAAAGATAAGAAGAGCAGAGAGAAGAGAGAAAACAAGGAGAGCAATGTCGGAGGATCAATGCTCTGATACCATGTCACAATTTGTACTAAGAGCAAGAAAAGAGGAAAAGAGAAGAAAGAATGGAGAGTTCGAATTAAGTGATCAACCTTCTCTGTTTATTATTTTTGTAAATATAGAAATGACAAATGCTCCAGCAGCAATATGTATAGAGTATCAAGTCTCCTGTTTATACTTTAGCAGGGAGGTAACTGGGTTTTAAAAGTGAAATTGTGTCCTGTTTATACTTTGGCAGGGATCTTTCTACATGGTATGGACAAATTTAATGAAGATAGTGAGCATCAAGTCTCCACAGTTGAGAGATCGAATCTAAGGCCATTGCTTGATGGAAACATAGCAGAAACCCAAGAGGAGTCTGCTGAACCATAAATTTTCACGATAATAGTAAGTTAATATTCTGGTTAGGCCACAACATGGATCTCAGATTATGCAAGTTGTAACTATAATGTGTATTTATTGTTAACAGTTTGGAAGAACAATGTAATATTGTAGAATATTTGCAAATGTATAGTCTTAATTAATACATACTTAGTTTCAGATTCCTGATTACTAGAGCTGTCTTCTCAAAATGTCAGGTAAGTGTTTTTTCAATCTTGTCCGCAGAAGATCACAGATTAGCAGAGTTGTAGAGCATTGTCCATGGGATGATTGTGTTGCAAAACTTAAGAGATGTGTAAAGATGGCTGAATCAGATTATACTTTAGAGCATCACCAAAATGAATCAGATTAATGCTTTAGAGTGGACGTAGGATGATCATGTTGTCTGGTTCCCCATCCATGGGTTTAACGCATGTGAGACTTAAAAACCGTTGGTGGTGTGTTGCATCCTTCATTTCCTTTCTACTGTTTCTTGCCAAATTCAGTTAGGGTGCGTTTGGATTCACGGAATTGGAATTGGCCTTGGAGTTCCAATTCTATATAATTGAATTCCACAATCTAGAATTCTAGCAGTTAGATGGATAAATGTATGAGTGGAATTGAAATTCAAAAATCTCATTTCCACTATTTGGATACACAAATATTCAAAAATCTCAAATCAGCTCCATTTTATTTGCTCTCTACCTGGTAGGTGCCATTGAGATTCTATGGCCCATCACTAAGGGCTCCCAGGTCTTATGAGTTGGGCAACAAAGTTTTGCATTTACCATACTCGAGCTTCTATATGGCCTTTAGTTCTCTAATTTCAATTGTATTTTGTTCAATTAATAAAGTAATAAAGGGCATTTTAGGTATTTTGTGTGCTAAAAAAAATCCTTATAGTTGCATGAGAGAGGAAGGTATTTTACTCATTTGAATAAACCTAAAACATAGTTAACTTGAGTTAGATTTTCTATTTAGGAGCATTTTGGTCGGTTAATAAATTAATAGAGAGCATTTTGACTATTTTGTATACTGAAAAAACTCTTTATACTTATTAAGGGAGGAGAGCATTTTAGTCATTAAATAGACCTAAAGCATAGCTAACATGAGCTAGAATTTTCATTCAAGGGCATTTTGGTCAATTAATAAAATAACATAAGGCATCTTGGGTATTTTGTCTGTTATCAAACTTCTCACAGCTACTTAAGGGAGGAGGGCATTTTAGTCATTTGAATAGACTTAAAGTATCAGTGAAGGTATTTTGGTCACACCCTGTTTTTATAAGAAAGAATTGGAAATAACAGCCTAGTTATTTCAATTCCACTGATTTGGGGTTTCAATTATTCATTCTAATTCCTTGGGGATTTGATCTAAATCCATTTCTATGATTTAATATTGATTACAAGCGGCAAAAATGGATATGAGTACTCTAATTCCATTTCCACTCTTCCAATTCCCTAAATCTAAATGCACCCTTAGAAATGATATATGACTTGTTTGAAGGCATTTTCCTTTTTCTAATTTTTGTGATCAACCTGTGATCCTACATTATAGAGAAATATCATGTTCTCTTCGTGTCCTTAAGGTGGAGGTTTTAAGCCAAGCTCGTTGCTGCAAGTATTTTGCTGGAAATCAAACTTCAAAAGAATGAATAAATTGACTCCAGTGTACAGAAAAAATCGAGGTAAATAGGCCACAAATCACATCAGAACATGTTTACATGGTTGGCATATTAATGACAGGAAGAATATGTTGGTGTCTTGGAAACCAAGGATGACAAGTGGAAGAAAGTGGATGGGAATTTGAAATTTCATTTAACCCCATTCATTTTCTTCCACGTTTTGTCCCCTAGTGTCCAAGACACATCTGGACAGCGGTGAGGATTTTATACGCTGACACCTTACCTGCACAGACGTCCGCCGATGGTCAATCAGGTGGAAATATGAGCGTCAAAAGTGACCACTTGACCATTGACGGAAGTCGGCACAGGCTAGGGGCCGGCATATAAAATCCTCCCTGTTTGACCTAGGGGTTTGCATACGCCTAACGTAGAAAAGCCTTGCCGCCTGGACAGAACCTTTGCTCACTTTCTTTGACCCGTGTGCATTTACTGAGAGACCGACACTTAGTCACCCATAGATTAGGTGTTTTTTCAAGGTACCTCCATAGATAAAGTATTAGTGTGGTGTATCTCCACTAAAAATTAGGTGAGAACGAATCTTGTGAGAACTGTGAAACGGCATCAGGGTGCGGACACATCAGCACCGAAAAGTGATAAGTGCCCCCCAAAAAGTGCAAATCACTTTTTGGTACTGATGCGTCAGCTCCTCTAGTGCCGTTTTCACGGTTCTCACAAAATTCGTTCTCACATAATCCAAGCCCGTGTATCTCGGGTCTCACCGGAGATACTTACAATTCAATAGAAAGGGGGACAAACCCGTTTTTGAGCATCTTACTGCCACGTGTCAAACTGAATCGTACCAGAAAACAGGACCACATAATTTTAAGAAGTGATTTGCTGTGGCTTTTTGTAGCATGCTTTAAAAAAAAAAAAAAACTTTTAACAGTTTTTTCCCATCTTTTTGTAATTTTGTTCATGTTACAAAAGGCCGTATCAAATTTTGCTACAGCTGAGCATAATTTAATGCTAGTTATTATTACAGTTTTCAGTTTCAACGTGAACCCACCAAACCGACCACGTGTTTAAACTTCAAAATTGTTTTGGATTCGTAAGTAGTATTGAAAGGTGAAAGCCGTCCCCGCAGTTACAAAACAACGGCTTAGGGTCTCAAAACCGACGGGCCCATGGATTGTAAAAAGCTGAAACTCCAGTCTCAAGTCTCACCCTTCCGCCGAAACCGAGGGATATGGTTTCTTCCTGCCCATAGATTCCTGAAAGTGAGTGACTATCTCTATAAGTATTTCGCCTTCTCCACTTTCTCCCTCGTCTTCATCTCGATATCTATTCATCCCTTTTGGTTTTTTTTCTCTCGTCAAATCAATCAATCAATCGAAAATGGCTCCTACAGCGGCAATGCTCATTCTTTCGCACCACCAGAAATCATCTACGCCGCCAACTTTTCCACCTCGTCCTGAAGGTGAAACCGCTGCATTCCAAGTGAACGCCTCAGCAGGAAAGTGGTTTTCAAGTCTCCTCTTCCGCCGATCCGACCAACAACTGAAATACTCCCAAGTTTCTTCAGCGTCTTTCTCCCCTGCCAACTTAGAGAAAAGGTTTCAAGAAGCCCTTGAGCTCGGCTGCTGGTCTTCCTAAATCCTAATTAACTGATTTCGTAAGGACGAGACGCTGTTTTAACTCACACATTCCTTGCATATACTTGTATATATACCGCCTTTTCCTAAAGATTGTAATACTTTGCTTTTCTTTGTTTCTCCTATGGTGGAGTGGGCTTTCCGTTTGATCTCTTATATATTGAATTTTATGCATGTAAATTGTAAATTAGATAATTTGTCTTTTTGTTCATGCAATGGCAGATAATTTGTTTGACATGATCTTTTGATCATTTGCCTTTGTAAATCAGATAAATAAATCTTAGATTCTTAGGGCCATCAATGAGCCGAGCTCGGCCTTCATGAGCTGAGTCTGAGCCTTGATTTAAGCCCATTTCTTACGAGCCTGACTAGGCACCTTAGGGTTTGTGCCTGAACTGAACTTGAAGTCTTGAACTGACTCTTCATGTGATGAGCCCAAGCTAAGCTCGGCTCAGCTCGGCGTTGACACCCCTACCAAATAGGGGTGTGTTATTTACACCTCAAGTTTTTCTGAACTTACCACACTTAAACCGTTTTTTTTGTTTCTCCAAAATACCCTAATATAAAATGACTTTCATAACCTTGTTAACATTAAAAAAAAAAAAAAAAACCTAATACAGTTTATAAACACACCTCACTCATTCCCTCCAAAACCCATGCATTCTCTTCTTCCTCTCCTCTTCTTCACATTTCTCTCCCTTTCTCCAGTTTTTTTTCTCCCTCTGTTTGTTCTTCGTTTACAAGTTATTAGCATTAGAGACAAAAAAATCAAGTCATGGAGTATCCTGGATGCGATTGGGAGGAAGAAGAAGTCGAGGTAGGTTTTTTTTTTCCTTCTACCGGGTGTTCTGAGTGTACAGACCGAACACTCCCAGGGGTGTTCGGCTAGGACAACCGAACACCCTAAGGGGTGCTAGGCCTGCCATGTGCCCACAAAATTGCTGATCATATTAGGCAGAGGCCTCCAATCCCACTTGATTCTGTGCATCCTTTTTGGCATAAGCTTGATATGCTTCCCAGGGCGAACCAGAACAATGCAAGTCAGGATGATATTCCTAGCGAGGAATTGGATTTGTT
>JAOXJP010083423.1:0-28919 GCA_025762735.1 Platanus orientalis | reverse complement strand
ATCACATCGGATTCTCGAGATCTTGGTCTTGTTGGAAAGGTAACTGAATAACCTTTCAAATGACATCAAAATCAGCCTAAACGGACGAGTTTTGACCTCTAAAATATAGCCTAAAGAGAAAAAAAATGGGATTACAATTTTGATTTGAAGATTCTTAACTACATAAGGACTCTAGAATAAACTCAACACATTAAAAAAAGATAAGGCTAAAGATAATCCTAACATAAATCTAATAAAAGACTAATTAAATCAACTCCAAGATTCTCCATATGTCCTCCACTTGGCTGCCACAAGGATATCATGTGTGAGCCCCACTCACATATCACGTGGACCCCACTTCTGCTTAGATGTCCGCATCAAACCCCCCTTGTTTGAAAAAACTCGACTTCAAGTTTTACAGAAGGAAATAATCAGCACGATGTGAGAACTCGCATTAATCAACCATGAGCCATATCCACTAACTATGAATTATGATGTAAACTTGGCTGTTTGCAAGTGTCAGATGTAAGAATGATCTCAGAGTAGGTAAACTGTCTTCTGATAGGCAACCGATAATTGATACACCTCGTAGTACTCATCCTGCTGAATCTGGACTGGAGTAATAATCTTGGAGAATACTATTGAGTCAAGAACATGTACAAGCAGCAAAACGAGCTAAATCTTGGTTTGAACAGAAATTTGGGCATCATCAGATGGTGGATCACAAACCGGGGCAGCAAAGAGACACTCTTGTGTAGACCTTCCTAGCTCATCGAACTGGTCATCACTAACCACCTCAGTCTCTTCAACTCTACTATTTTCATTTGTGTTTTTTGCTTCACTTTCATGAACTTCCATCTTTGGCTCTTTAGTTACACTCTGTATCTCTTCCACATGTACTCCAACCTCATGCTTGGAGTCATCCACCTTTGCATTCTTCTGTTGAATAAGAAGAGCTTATCAAGGTTTGCTTGCATCCTTTTCGTTCTTTTCTGGTAGTCATCACATGTAGAAGAAAGACGGTCTGCTCTTCTTGTAATATCATTATGCTCTCTTTGACCTGAGAAGTCTGAAGTAAGTGGTTCCAAATCAAAAGACCTGAAGTGGAGTTGATACAATGCACCCCTTTCACAAATCAGTATTAGACACCTTGTTAAAATTGTTTTTCCTCTAATTCAACCATGTTCTTCCTAGAATCATTGGATGATCCATGGAGAGGCTTTTGTCAAAGAAACATTTAGCACCACTAATAAACTTTCCGCACTCAAATTAAACAATAAAATAGTCATCTTCATAAAAACATGATGATCTAGCCTTCGGATGTACAAATAATCTTTAACAAAACCAGAAGATATGTAGTTGTCCTCATACTGATCACTAAGTATGATCTTGATAATTTCTCCATGCGGGAAGGTAAAAGGATGCTCAATGGTAAATCCCATGTCTTCACATCTTTTGCTAAATAATAGTAGTCACCTGTTTATGGACTTAATTCATGGTTAGGGTCCTTTCCAAAATTTCAGGGTTTAGGCTTAGGCCCTTTTCCAAGATTTCAAGGATTTTGACATTTTCTAAAATTTCAAAATTAAACCCTTTCAAGACACCCTTTTTGGCTTTCCAAAGGTTTCAAGGTTTCCCTGGATTACAAGTAGATAAGGATTAGTTGTAACTTGACTCTGATACCAAAATTGATGCAGTACAATAGAGATGATACCAAGGTTGATGTAGAATGATAGCAAGAAAAAAGTTAAAGAACCAAAAATTGAACTTTAAGCACACTTTAACTAATCATGATTTAATGAAAATAGAAGAAAAAACTTGATTGGAGGGGTTTATGTAATTTCTAGATAAAAACTTGATATTACCAAAATACCCCTAGTCGTGCGTCAGAAAAATATGGAATTTTACGGGATTATTTTGATGTATATAAGGAGTATGTATACTAAATTTCAAGTAATTCTAACAAGTCTAGCTATATAAAATTATATAAACTTTCAAATAGTAGGATTTTGAAATTCAAGAAATCTGAAAAAATATCAAGAACACAAAAAAAATTGCAAAGAAGATGAAGAAAGAGAATGAGAGGAAGGAGAAGAAGAAGAAGATAAAAGGTTTAGGAAAAGATACCTAGAGGAAATCACTAATCTCACCACCTTTGGAAATCCACCAACCAAGGTCTTCATTGCTAGCCATCAAATCTTAGGGAAAAAACAAAGAACACCCACACTCGTTGAGAGAGAGGGAGAACCCTACAAATCATACTTTTTTTTTTTGTATTTTATTCAATCATTAATAAAATTGTGGGTTACAAACATATATATAGACATTACATGCCAATTTTTCCAATTCCCACTCTAACTAAACTTTCTACATAAATAAAACTCTCTAAAATAACTAAATCTTGGTTTTAAGTGATACCTGCTAGGCCATAACTTTTCTAAATCACCTTGGATTCTCAAGATCGTGGTCTCATTGGAAAGGTAATTGAATAACCTACCAAAATTGATGCAGCACTATAGAGATGATATCACCTTTATATAGGCTTACAAGACTAAAAAAAATAGACTTTAAAAAATTAGCAACTTCTAAAGTCCTATATTTACTCCCCAAGAGTTGCTTAAAAAAGAGACTTCCAAAACATGGATTTCCTAAAAACAGAACTACTAAAACCTTGGGATTCTAAGGCTGTCAACCAGCTTGTTTGTGGGCCCCTTTTGTTGACTTTTGAAGCCCACTAAAAGCCAAAACTGTGAGCTGCACTAGGCCTAAGATACCAATAACAACCTTGGCTTTTCAGCCTTATTACAATAACACCCTTGCTTAAAAAATCTAAACTACCCTTGGCACAAAAGGCCTTATTGCATTATTGTCCCACCCCTAAGATTTTCAAACTAACTCATGTTGCACACACATCTTGAACTTAGACCTCTTGTGGGGCAGCACATACATTAACCTCTTAATCACATCCGCTTCGGATAGGTGTTCAAATGACTTAGTTATTGGAGGAAAAACAATATCTACATCGGGAATCAAAGAAGGATCATTTGATAAAATGGGAGTTGCATCCAAATTAAAAGGGTGTCACAAATTAAGTATGGGTAACCTTTGAGAGTGCAATGGTCTTTATTGGCTAAGTGGATTTGGAGATTCCCGTGGAAGTCTCATAGTCTTCGGCATACGGTCATCTGCTCTAAATATGCCATTTAACCAAATGTGTGGTTGTTCAATAGTGAAAATAGGGTGTTGTTGACTTGTCCAAGGAGCTCCTTCCAAAATTCTCACAGTTCATTGCATATGATATGGGTAAGGCTGTTAGGATGAGATTCAGGGAAGATTGTGGTGGAGTAAAAGTCCATTGAGCCAGAAGTTTGTCCCTAAAAAAGGCCAAATTGTTCATGTATCCCAAAACAGTAGCAACACGTTGTTCTCTTCCAAGATGATATTGGAAAATAAGTGTCTTCTGAGATCTCAAGCATTGTGTTGCGACTTGGGAGATAGGTCACTAGAGGGTGAACATGAGCTATATGCTCTAGAGAAGACATGATGGACAGATCGATGCTCAAGTGGGGGCTACATGTGCTTTGGTGGGGTTGATGCAGCACACAAGCTCTGATACCAAAATTGATGTAAGACCAGTCTAAACAAAGACTGTTTACCTGTGGGTAATGGGCCAATGGAGTAGATGACCGATGCTTTAGACACACACAGACTTGATTCCAGTAAGTATAGGTCCACTGATTTAGTTTGGAATACCCCAAATCCACAAGTGACAGGATGTATAGACCAGGATAATGTTAATCAAGAGGGTTTTAAAGAAGATCTAAAGCCAGGTTCTGTTCTGTGGGTTTATGATGGTAGGACACGGACTGATTGGCTTAGGACAGTAATAGAAAACTGCTGGTTTAACTAGGATTTACATGGGCTACTTAGGATCAGAACAGAGGGAAAAAACAGGGCTGAAACAGTGGGTATCCATGGGTTATAACAGGCTGTAACAAGGGTATACCTAGGTCTGGTATAGGGACACTTGTGTGCTCAGAAACAGCATTCAGATATGGGCTTTCTCAACCAGGTTACTCAGTAAACAAAAGGGGACAGATTTAGTTTCGTGTAGGTCTAATAAGGTCCAGGTATAAACCGAAATAGGGTGAACAGCTAGGGTTCTTAATATAAGGTTATGGTAGGCTTCTGATGGGTAAATTAGGACAGAATGTGGGTTCAAAAGGGAATCTTAGGGCTTTAATCAGGGACTGAGTATAGCAGGTTATGTGCACAGACTGGTTTATGGGAATAAACAGGGACTGATTCTAGGGAAAACAGCAGGATTACAGGGAAGCATGTGGGTTTAGTAACTGTAATTCTGGGTAGATTAGTAGGCTGATAAAAAGGTATGAACCGAGAAGGAAAAACATAAAGGCAAGTTCTGGGACTGTGTAGCAGGTTAACTCCTTGGGAAAACAAATCCAGAAAAGAGGAGACTGATTTCAAGTGAGAAGTCCGATTTCTGAAACTCATAGGCACAGAACAGAGTATGTGACTTTTGGCTTATGATATAACAAAAAACAGAAAGCAAAACAGCAAGTAATCAAGAACATAAAGAAGAAGAAAGAATAGGAAGAACCAGAAGGAGAATGGTTACCTGGTTCTTGAAGAAGAAAACCCTACTTCTCAAGTTCTAGCTCTAGGAAAACCCTACCAAGAGTACCATAACCAGAGGCAATTAATTTTCTGTAGCAGCCTACAGCCACAAAACTCAAAGCTTGGAAGCTAAAATTTGATTTCATTCATTGATACAAAAACATGCAGCCATATATATAGGCTCACAAACTCAAGAAATAGCAAGAAACCAAATTAGAAACTCCTAAACTACTAGCTTACTTGTTACCTAAGACTTTCCTAAACTTAAAACCACTAAAACATTGACTTTCTAAAAATAAAAACTACCAAAATCAAGCCTTCTAGAGGATTTCGACTAACACTCTAAGAGGGCCCCACTTTGACTTGTTGACTCATTAAAATTATTAAAATACCATTGGCACAATGCCTTATTACAAAAATACTCAAAATCAAAAGCTAAAATGACACCTAGGTCCTAAACTCTAAT
Organism: Platanus orientalis; assembly: GCA_025762735.1. NCBI lineage: Eukaryota > Viridiplantae > Streptophyta > Magnoliopsida > Proteales > Platanaceae > Platanus > Platanus orientalis. The sequence continues at coordinate 23,836 of JAOXJP010083423.1, read as the reverse complement.
AAAAACATTAAAGATCAAGTAAAACAGTAAAATTAAGACTACTAAAGACCCTAATAACAACTAAAAGACTCCATGATGTGTCAAAAGATGTCCCTACATGTGTGGACCCCACCATGACCCATGTGGGTCCCACATGGTCTTTAATGTCCTCATTAGGAGTCCACACGTGGACAACTATGGAGACTGCCTTTTGACACATGTTAGAGCTCTATTTTGTTTAATTCTTTAGAGTTATATTAGGATTTGGTTTTAGTTATGTTACTTGAGTTATTATTTTCTGTTTTAATTAGATTAGGATTTGAGTCTTTTCTTTATTTGCTTTGGAGTCTTTATGTCAAGTTATAAAAGGTTTGGAATTAGTTTAAGTCAAGTCCTAGTAGGTTTAGGAGAAATAGTTTGGCTATAAAAGAGCCTAATTTTATTGTTATTTTATGGCTGATTGAATTAAAAAAAAAAAGATTATAAAAGTTCTAGCTCATGGCTGGATGCTTGTCTACAAAAATAAAAGAGTGGTTTTCCTTTGGAGAGACTCCTTGGGTTTGATTCAACCTTTGTGAGAGTCCAAGAATCCACTGTTCTTGTAATGAGAGGCTGCATCACAGGTATTCCATTCTTCTTCTTTCTTTGTTCTTGGAGTTGTTTGAGGTGGTTCAAGGTGGGAAATCCCTGTTCTCGCAACTTTATTTTGTTCCTCATTGGTTTTTCTTTGATTTCTTTCCAAAGAATTTCAAATCTTTGCTGTTTTGGGATTAGGCTGTTTGTTGTGGTTGTAATCTTTCTTGCCTTTTTGGAATTCAATATCTATCAAAACCCTTCAAGAATCCCTCGGCAGGACTTCTTGAGACTCATATAGGCTTGCGGCAACCTCTAGGAGGATCCTGAATCAGTTTCTGACCTGCAATACAGAAACCCAGTCTCTTGAAGACCTGTGGTTAGGTCTACAGGCCTTTTTCTTTCTTTTTTTTGTTGTATGATTTCTTAAAGGCTATCTTTCGGACCTGTTTAAAACCTCTAATAACCCTTATGCAGATCTTTCCCTCCAGATCTAAACCAATACCCTTCTGTTCCCTGTGTTTGTTTTTTATTAGCTGCCAATCTGCTTTGTACCCTAAACTCCATCTGCAAGTACCCAGACTTTTCCCTAAAGCCTACATGGCATTAAGATTACAAAACCCTGACCTTTCAGCACTCTGACCCTGTATCCTCTGCTGCAGAATCTATAAAACCAGGTTTGGAATATTTTAACGGTCCCAATAGCCCCTTTTTCTGTTACAGAAACTTGCAGATTATATCCGACAAATATATATTTCTTCAACTCTGCCCCTGCAGACCTGTTTATTAAGTTGTGGCAGAAAACCTTCCCAGGTCTAAAACTGATCATTCTACGTGGTAAATCCCTGCAGCCTTGGTTAGATAGGTTTTCTTTAATTATATTCTCCTGTATGGGGTCTATTCCAGTGATCTATAGGTGCTGTTAATAGATTTGTATAAGACCTAGGGGATTTTCTGAGTTTTCAGGTACTACTGGGTTGTCTTGAGATTTGCGGTTATTACCCTATAACTGAGTGCCAGTTGCTCAGTTTAATTTAAGGCTTAAAGTTCTTATATATTTTGTGGTGTTGCTGGCTTGCTTATTTTATATATATATATATGCTCACCACTTGTTTGATAAAAGCACTCTGAGTGAGAATCTGTCCCAGTCTTTGTGGGCCCATTAACCCACAGGTTAGCAGCCTTCCCTAGGCTGTCCTACATCAAGACAAAATGGTTGATATCTTTGATGCGGATGACAAGAAAAGACTCTTGTATGTGCCACCACACAAGAGAGCAAGGTTGAAGTTTTGTGATATCATTGGGTTAATTTAATTTGTTTAAGGGGTGGGTGTTTTTGTAATTAGGCCTTTTGTACCAATGGTTGATTATGATTTTTATTTGCAAGGGTTTGTTTGTAATAAGGCTAAAATTAGGGTCTAAATTGGGATTGTAGTGAGTTGGTTGTTTCTACATATTGTTTGTCCTTTAGTAGGTTGCCATATTCAACAAATGGGCCCCTCAAAGAGTGCTAGTCAACAGCTTATGTGCTCATAAATTTTTGGAAGTTTTAAATTTAAAAAGTAAGTTTCTAGAAGTCTTAGAGTTTAGGAAAGTTTGGTTAGCCAGTCTTAGATTTTTAGAAGTTTCTATTTTAGGTAAGTTTTTATTATTTTGAGTTTTGTAAGCCTATTTAAAGACACCCCTCCCCAATATTTTACAGTGAAGAATTTTAAGAATTGTGTTTATTTATTGGGTGGTTTCCCAAGGTGTGGCTGTGGCCATATTTTCCTCTCTAAGGGTTGATGCCATCTCCTAGGCTCCCCTTTCTCTCAATGTGGGTTGTAGCACCCCTCCCCAATAATAAAGTGCACACGTGAGTACATCTCACCTCTCTCTCTCACATCTCTCCCAGGTATCTCTCTTATCTTTTTCTTCTTCTCTTAGTCTTTTTCTTTTTCTTTTTCTTTTTCTTTCTCTTCTCCTTTATTATTCCTTATCTTCTTTTTCTCTAAAGATTCCCCACTGGTTTTTATCAAAACCTCCATTAAAGAACCTTCTATTTTATGAAATTTCATGATTTGAACCAGCAAAACTTGTTTAAATACCATGAAATTTAGATTGCAGAGCCTCTACACATATCAGTAACTACAGAAAAATTTTCGGAAATTTCTAACACATTAGAGGGGCATTTTGGTAATTTTCAAACTTTTTATCTAAAATTACAGAAATATCCTTTTTGAATCTTTTTCTTTCTTTACTTCTTATTTTCATTCTATGTTCTTTCAAACTCTATTTCTATGATTCTATTATCAATTTTCTCTTCTTTTGTGGTTACTTAAAGTGTTAAATTCAATTCTTGACTTCTTATAAGTTTTTGCTTATGCACTTTTATACTGTAACAACTATTTGAGCCTCTTGGGATATCCTACATCACTTTTGATATTTTTTTCGATTGTGCTACATCAATTCTAGTATCAAAGCTAGATTCCAACTAATTCTTATATAGTTGGGTTCTTGTAGGTCATTAAAAGGATGTATGTTCAGTTAGGTTACAACTAGTTTTATTTAGTTGTAATCTTGGGGAGTCATGGTGAATTATACAGGCTATGAAGATTCTATTAAGGCTAAGAATTTTTTTTTTTGGGAAATTTATGAAGATCCCCAAACTTTTCCTATATACGATAAGAGCCTGGAGTGGAAATTAGAAGATTTTGTTAAATCTGAACTTGAAGAAGTGGAAAGGAATATATATCGTGCAATTCAGAAAGGTTGGGTAGTTATAAGGCACCGTTTGATTCTCCTACACAAATGTGAACTTGTTCTAAATAGGCTTGAGGAGATAGAAAAGTAGAAGTATGACAATATAACTGCTTTACTTAATAATGTGAGAAGGTTCCTTGCTGAGATGGAAAAGAGTGCAGCTGAAGGGAAAAAGATTAAAACAAAACAAGAGACAAAACAAGCTCCTGTTATGTCATCTTATCTAGTTCCAGATCATAACCCAAATTCTAAAAGCATAACCCAGAAGAGTTTTAAGGTTAGGAAAAGAAAGAGATCGAAGTGGGAGAGTTCTTGCAAAAAATCTATACTTGGACTTCCTCCTCTTACCATGTTGTAGATCATTACCAAATACCAAACTTTACCCAAGCCCGAAAAGTTTTTAATTCGAGTAAAAGCCCGGAATTGGACTAGATCAAGATCCAGGTCCAAACATCCCTCTAGTTCTAAGAGCACATATGAGTCATCAATCCTAGGACCTCCATCACATTGCAAGTTATCAATGCCCCAACAGTCAAATATTTTAATAATTAAGATTAGGTTAAGAGGCATCATATTTTGATGAGATATTCCTCGTAAGTTTTTACAACATTCAAATGCTTTGTATAAATCATGGGTTTCCTTAAAAAGAGTGGGCTAATAAAAACTATATTGCAAAATTTTCACTGTAGTCTTTTTAATTGAAAAATGACCACCTCATGCTTCAGAGTGATAAAATGAAATAACACTCATACATTTAGAATTAGGTACACATCTCCAAATGATTTGAATTGGGCAGTATTTAAATAATATGGATCATCCAAGAAAAATTGTTTTACCTCATTGAAAAATCTATTCCTACCTTGTTGGGTCCAATGATTAGAAGTTTTACATGTAATAAGATAGTTTGCAATATCTGTAAATCAAGGTAAATGGTAGACACCAAAGAGTTGCTCATTAGGGAATGTGTCGTTGATCGACATTGTCTCCAAGGAATTTGAAAATATAAATATGGACATATGATCAACCATTATATTTTCTACTCATTTTTTATCTTTAATTTCTAAATCAAACTCCTGAAGTAGGAGGATTCACCTAAGTAATCTGGCCTTTACATCCTTTTTAGTTAGAAGGTGTTTTAAAACCACTTGGTCAGTAAAACTAACAATCTTGGATCCTATCAAGTAAGACCGAAACTTATCAAGTACAAATACTATGGCAAGTAGTTCCTTTTCCGTCGTGGAGTAGTTCATCTAAGCATTATTCAAAGTCCTACTTGCGTAGTAAATGACATAAAGCTTTTTTTCCTTGTGTTTCCCTATTTTAGCCCCAACCACATAATCCTTATTATCACACATGATTTCAAAGCGTAAACTCTAATTAGGTGGTTGCATGATTTGAATAGAAGTTAGCATGCCTTTCAACTTTGTAAAAACTCCTGATATGCGTTAGTCCACTTAAAGGAATTGTCATTTGATAGAAGATTGCATATTGGTCTAGATATTGCACTAAAGTTCTTAATAAACCTTCTGTAAAATTCTGCATGACCTAGAAAAGATCTAATATTTTTAAGAGTCTTTAGGGTGGGCAAATTGGCTATCAATTCAATTTTGGTTTTGTCTACTTTAATTTCTTGGGAGGAGACAATGTGACCAAGTACAATTCCTTTAGAGATTATGAAATGACATTTCTCCTAGTTCAAAATGAGGGTTTTCTCTTCACATCTATTTAACACTTTTTTCAAATTATTTAAACAATCATCAAATGAATTACCAAAAATAGAAAAATCATTCATAAACACCTCAAGGAAATGTTTAACCATATCATTGGATATGTTCAACTTACATCATTAGAATGTGGCATAAGCATTACATAATCCAAATAGCCTCATTTGATAAACAAATGTACCAAATGGACATGTAAAAGTGGTATTTTCTTAGTCCTCAGGTACAATATCTATTTGGTTATATCTAGAATAACCATATAGGAAACAGTAAAATTTGTGACCAACTATCCTTTTTAGGATTTGGTTTATGAATGGAAAAAAGAAATGGTCATTCCTAATTACTGAGTTCAACTTCCTATAATCAACGCACACACGCCAACTAATTGTGACTTTAGTTAGGATCAATTCATCATTTACATTCTTAACTTTAGTTATGCCAGATTTCTTGGGTATTACCTGAGTAGGATTTACCAAATTAGTATCAGAAATAAGGTATATGATCCTTACATCCAAAAGTTTTATAACTTCTCCTTTAACATCCTCTTTCATGTTAGGATTCAATCTACGCTGCATCTCTCTAGAGGGTTTAGTATTGTCATCTAGATATATCCTATAGGTACAAATTAAGGGACTGATTCCTTTAATATCAGCTATGATCCATCCTATTGTACCTTTGTGCATAGAGTAGATTCTAGCAAAGAATTATGGAACTAATTACAAAATCCTTATCAAAATCATTAAAGTGAGCTAAATAAGCCTCGAGAGGATCAAAGAAAAGTGATGAAAAAAATTGGTCTTACAGAAAGGTCTCAACCAAATTTACCTCATGCACATCTCATCCCTAGGTTGTTTGCAGATATTAAAAATGCTCAATTCAAAAGTCATTTTTCTAAAGAGAGTTTCACGACACCATTCTTGCAATTGATCAATGCATTGGAGGTTGCAAGGAATTAACAACCTAAAATAATGAGAATTTAGGTGTATGTATTTAACACAAGTTATTTGTTTAAGACAATAAAATCAACATAAAGTAAAATTTGTGTATTTTGATCAACAGATCCTCAACTACCCCATTCGGTATTTTTACTGAACGGTCAACAAGTTGGAAAGTTATTATGGTGGGTTTAAGCTCACCAAGACCTAACTTCTCATATATTGAATGAGGTATAAGGTTAGCACTAGCCCTAAGGTTAAGCAAAACTTGCTTTATTTAGAAATTTCCAACAATACAAGATATTGTTGGGCACTCTAGATCTTTATATTTTGGCGGGGTATTGTATTGAATGATTGCACTTACTTGTTTCGTCAAGAAAACCTTTTTTTTGTACATTCAACTTATGCTTGACTATACATAGATTTTTTAGAAAATTGGCATATAATGGAATCTATTTGATCGTATTTAATAAAGGGATGTTGATCTTTACTTGCTTGAAGATTTCAAGAATTTCAACATTTTGTACTAACTTTTGTGGAGGTTGTGATATTTAGAGAAAAAGAGTAGGTATCAGACTTTGCAGTGCCACATCAGACTTGGAATTGTCAATCTTATCATCACTCTTCGATCTTAAAGATTCCTCAGGTTAACCTTCTTTGGATTTTGTCGAGTGATAATGGATTTGACATGTTCAACTTGTGCATTGAAAGAATTACTTGGTTGAGGTGGAGCAGGAAACTTTCCATTTTTTTGAATGCTCAATGCAGAAGTCAATTTGTTTATAGAATTCTTCACATCAGTGATGGTTTGCATTGTCTGATTATTAATGTTAGCTTGACCTTGCATAAATTTTTGCAATGTTTCTTTAAGAAACCTATTATGTGGAGGCACATAAGATGTAGAAGTGGAAGGCCCTTAAGAAGGATTGTTTGCATTGGCCCCCTTCTCTAACTGAAGTTGGGATGATTCTTCCAATTGACATTATAAGTTTCTGATTAAGGGGAAAAAAAATGCCTTTTATAGGCATTCATGAAATTTTCTTATTCATGTAACATCTTTTAAAAAGAAGGGATTGTTGGACAATCCTGAGTTTGATGCCCACTAGTCTCACATATTTTACAAGTGTCTTCTACTTTTTCATTAGCCTTGATTGAGTTTACTTTTCTAAGCTCCATGACTTCTAATTTTTCAGATAGATTGGTTATCTTGGCATTTACGTCATCCTCTTCTTTAAGGGGTTACATATTTCCCTTAGTCATGGCATTAGGCATGGTTTTGTCTGACTTCTCAAATCAATCTGTGTTGTCTTAAGACTGGCTATTTTCAGCTAGGGATGCAAATAAACCGAAATACGAATTATATAGTGGCATATCCATATTTGCTTCATTTATATTCAAGTATTTTTTAAACAAATGAATATTTTATCGAATCGGATACACATAGGTTCATATTTATATTTGTTAAGTTAATTGAATATCGGATACACAATCCCTCTTTTTGATAAAGAGTGTTTTGTCAACACTCCCCCTATCAAAATCGTGGTCTAAAAGGAAGCTAGTCAGCATCTCATACCAAGCTTTAAAAGCTTGTTTTAGCCCGTATAAATTTTTCTTCAACTTATAGACATGGTTGGGCAAGTGTGGATCTACAAACCCCTCGGGTTGTTCCAAGAAGTATCCCATTTAGAAAGACACTTTTGATGTCCATTTGAAATAATTTAAATTTTAAAGAACAAGCAATGGATAATAAGGATTCTAACCTAGCAACAGGGGCAAATGTTTCCTCAAAGTCATTTCCTTCAGTTTGAACATAGCCTTTTGCCACAAGTCTAGCCATGTTCCCAACGACAGTGCCATGTTCATCAAGTTTGTTCTTAAAAAATTCATTTAGTACCAATCACATTTTTATCTTTAGGTCTTCCTGTTAGGTACCAAACATCATTTCTATTAAATTGATTTAATTTTTATTGCATGACAATTATCCAATCTGGATCCTTAAGAGCCACCATAACTTTTTTGGGTTGATCTTGGAGGTGAAACACAAGTGGTTGATGATGTTTTCAATTTGTTTCCTTGTTTTTACTCTAGCATTTGGATTTCCTATAATGTCGTTAATAATGTGTCCCTTTGTGATTCTCTTTTCTTTGGGACACACTTCTAATTCCTCTAGTTCATCTTCAAATTCAGCATTTGACTTCTGAATAGAAGACTCCTTTCTAGGTTCTTTTTGCTGATGAACTTGAGGTTGATCTGCAATTGCTTTAGAGTCTCTCTTGTTGTCATCAATAGTCATATTTATAGACTCTTCAATGCAGTGAGTCCTCTTGTTGAAGACACTGTATGTTCTACTTCTCGTGGAGTATTCCAGAAAGACTGCCTCGCCACTCTTGGCATCGAACTTGCCACAGTTCTCTCTATCTCTGAGAATGTACCATGTGCTTCCAAATACCCTAAAGTATTTTACCTTAGGTTTCTTGTCATGCCACAACTCATAGGCTATCTTTGAGGTATTATGCCTTACACTCTATTGATAGTGTAACAATCTATGCTGACAGTTTTGGCTCAAAACGTTTTCGCAAGCTCCTTTTTTACTAACATGACGTTTTCCATTTCTTGCAATGTCTTATTTTTTCCCTTTTGGTCCTTTTCATTTTGTATTCTTTTACAAATTGCTTTGACCTCATCAAAAGCTTCTAATTTCTCTCTTATAATGGGACCCATGTAAATCTAGATAAATCATTGACAATAACCAAGAAATACCTCGTGCCACTAAGACTCTTAGTCTTAGTAGGACCTATTAGGTCCATATGCAAGAACTCTAAGGGTCTTGTTATGCTAATTTGATTTACCTTTTTAAGCACCATTCATGTTTGCTTACCTAATTGACAACAACCACATATGTGTCTTTCTATGTTGTCTAACTTTGGTAGACCTTTGATTACTTTTTTCCTGCTTAGCTCAAAAAGGTCTCTATAGTTTATATGCCGTTAGTCTCACTTGTGTGAGAAATCAAACATGCGTTGGTGTTGTCAGAGTCAACAATGTAGCAATTGTCACTTGTTTGGATAGTCCTTATAAAAAATCTCACAACAATCTTTAGCAAACCTTACAACATAACCTAAATCACAAATTTGGCTAATGCTAAGTAGGTTGCGCTAAGTCCTTGTATATATAAGACTTCTCTCAGCTTGAGAATCGTAGGGGCTTCAACAATCCCTTTGCCAATTATATTGGCTTAGTTCTCATCTCCGAAGGTAACACTACTTTCATGTCTTTCCTCAAACTGACTAAAGAGAGATCTATCTCTAGTCATATGCCTAGAGCATCCACTATTTAGATACCATCTAGAAGAACTCCCAGCTCGAAGAGTTGTGTGAATCGCTAAACATTTGAGGTTCTCTTTTTGGACCCAAGTTTTTTAACCCAAACTTATTTAGGTTTTGAACCTTTTCATTGTTTTAGTTTCTTTTTATGTTAAGGTTTAGGTTTTGAGTCCTTTCAAAATATTCACTTCTTTTCAATTTTCTTTCATTTTCCTCTTTCCTTTAAGGCTTGAAATTGTTATATTTCCAATCATTTTGTGTTTTCTTGCACTCAAACTTCATGTGTCCAATTAATCTACAGCAATAACATGTGATTGGAGAACTCCTTGAAGTTGAGCCATGTTGTTCAAATTGCCTTATACTAGCCCTCATTCTTACCTTTGGTTCATAGATCTTTCTTTTACCTTGGGAAGTTGTTTGTCTTGAAGTTGATGCTTTTAGAACAGCTTTACCCTTTCTCGGCATATCTAGGCTCTTCCTTGCATATGCAGTCATGGGTCTAGGGGGTTATATATAGGAGGTGGCTTTAGCCTTCTCATTGCCTTTAACAAAGGAAATTTTTGCACATTTTTTGTAGGTGGGTGAGTTAGACATGGAATCCTCGGATTCATATCCAAATCTCCTCTCCTATCTCCACTTTCTTTGCCCATGGTTAGCCACTTGATGAGATTTTACTTCCTTTAAGAAGGTTAGATTCCAACGAGGAGGATTTTTCTTTAAGTTCCTTGTTTTCCTTCTAAAATCTGTAGTAAGCTTTTTCTAACTCTACACTTTGTAGGTAGAGTTTGTCGAAGGCTTCTCGGAGGTCGTCCTCACATTCTTCTTCTTCATCACTTTCACTTAGGGAGCCCTTAGGTAGTCCCTCAGGGAATGCAACAAAAGCGCTCACACTTCGTGATGATTCATCATCACTACTCATTGATTCCTCATTGGAATCATCAGAGTTCTCATCCCATGTAGCTGTCATGGCTTTATTCTTGGCCTTGTTTTGCTATTTGTTGGCACAATCAGCAGTCAAATGCCCATACCCCTTGCACTCATAGCATTGGGGTCATTCCCTAGGTTTATCCTTTATTCTAAGGTTGTCATTGGTTTTCTTAGGAAAGGAATTCTTTATAAAACCTTTCATGTTTTTGCAAAAGAATTTCTTAAACCTTTGGATAACAAAGGTGAAATCCTCATCGAATTCGTCTTCTCGATTGTCTTCCTTATCTACCTTAAGAGCTACTCCTTTTTTCTTTGTGTTGGGTTAAAACTTGAGTTCAAAGGTTTGTGGTGACCCTAAGAGATCCTCTAACTTGATTTTATCTAGGTCTCTGCTCTCTTCAATGGCAGTAATCTTAGGATAAAATCGTTTAGGGAGAGACCGGAGTATCTTCCTCACAACCTTTGGGCCCTCGACTTTCTCTCCAAGTACCCACGTAACATTTACTATGTCTTAGAGCCTAGTATAAAATTCGATGAATTGTTCATCCTCCTCCATCCTAAGAGTCTCAAACTTGGACGTCAACATGTGAAGTTTTCAAGACTTCACAGTGTTGGTTCCTTCATGGGTTGTCTCAAAAAATACCCATGCTTCTTTAGTTGTCTCAAGGTTGCATTTTCTATGAAATTCATCTTTACTTACCGCATATACTATGGCATTCAATGCCCTATAATTTACGGTGTAGGAATTTTTCTCATTTATGGATCAATCCTTTTCCTCCTTCTCAGGAGCAAACCAGCTGGTTATGACAGATTTCCACAAAAAGAAATCTAGGGATTTTAGATAAATCCTCATTCTTGCCTTCCAATAGGCATTGTTCATTCCATCAAAGAACAAAGGCCTCGACGTTGGTAAAGCTTTGTCCTTTGTGGCCATAAGGAATTGACTAGATTGACTCAGTCTTTTTCTAGGATCTTTGACTCAGGTTGTTAAGCCATTTGCGAGAAACGTGGTTTTGATACCAAATAAAATTTCTAGTTGACCTTTAAGCTAATCCTAGAGGGGGTGAATAGGATTATACCCAATTTTTAATTTCAAATGCCTTTTTATAATTGATGGCCTTTAAGTTCACTTACCCAAATGAATTCTTCAGTTAATTGTTTGGCAAATGATACTATGGATAGTTAATTTTACAATTGTTTTAATTTAGCAATCAGGGAATTATGCACGTTAATTCCTATTAATTGAATTTACTAATTTGAAATTCTACAATTGAATTAAAGGTGCAAGCAACATACTCACAAACAACCAAGGATGAAATCAATAAGCACAACCAGAGGAGACAGATTTTATAGTGGTTCAGCACTTCGGGCCTATATCCACTCTTTAAAAGCTTTTTATTGAGTTATGATTTTTATTAATAGAAGTCACTATATATTATAGAGAAAATCATTAAAAACTGATCACAAACTTACACTCCCATGAGAATCTACTTGCTGTAAGTTTCACGTGTCTGGTGGCTCTGGCAGATACTCCAATCACCTCTGATGGCTCCGGCGGAGATTACAATTCAATATAAATGATGTTTAAATTTCTAGAGATATATCTCTAGATTTTTGGACTGTAGTAGGCTGATGTAACTATCAAAGCATAGCAATATGCCTCTCTCTAAGCGGATTTTACTATGTATATGGCTCAGTTCAATGCCTCAAGGTATAGGCAAATTTGACTGTTTAATACACAATCTTAAGCCTCTAACGATATACAGATTTAACTATTTAAAGCATAGTTTACTAATCTCCAAAGAATAAATAATATAAACGTTTACCTCTACACGCGAAAACGATCTACTAATGATCAGCACAACGGTGTGGTGAAGAAACCTCTCAGATGTTTACCAGTAGTAATGCACATGTAGAGTGCTCTCCACCAACAATGGTGTTCGTACAACTGATTTTTCAATGTTGCTTCTCTTTTGTATTATTTCAGTCGTTAAACCCTAATTATACTCATATATATAGAAGGTGTAATCCTTGGCATTTGATTGGTCTAACAGTTTGAAAAACTTAGATTTTCAGACTCGGTTTTATTTTTTCCAAAAAATACCACCTTGGATCAGTCTGGCACCTCTTTACTTGTGCAGAATGAGATCCTGAGACCTCTCAGTTCTATTTTTTCCAAAAAATGCCACCTTGGATCAGTCTGGCATCTCTTTACTTATGAAGAATGAGATCCTGAGCCCTCTCGGATTGGTCCGATTATCTAATTGTATCGGTCTAGAGTTTCTCTGTCTGTGCAGAGTGGACTTCTCGTGACCACCCGAATTAGTCCGCTAAGTGTCAGATCAATTTGCTTATGACTGGATTGGTCCGATTGCCCTTTTTTTTTTTGTGCTGATTTGACTTCTTTTAAGTTTTGTAAAACACATGAAAGAGGCCTTTATCTAAGGCTTGGGTCGGGTCCAAACTATGCCAACCTAGGTATAGGCTTGGTCTTTAAGCATACTTACCACATTTCCAAAGATTTTGCCTTTCATATGCATGTAGTGGCTCAGATGGTTTCAGTTGAATCTCGAGCTTCAGCTTCTTGCCTTGTGTGGTCTTCAATGTGTTCCTTCTTGCTCAAATTCCAAACTCCACCACCTAGACTTTATCATGACTCTTACAATATTACAATACATACATGCCATGAACACAGGACTACAATTTCATGTATTTTCTCCTAGAATGGAATTGACAACCTCTACTTCACATAGCATTTACAGTCACAACACATCTTAGAGAGCCAACCACGGAGCTTTACATCAAAACTTATTCACAAGGGCTGGCAAGAGGTAGAAATGGGTAATACCAATCCAAAAGACCTTAGGTGGTATCTAGAAGACTTGCCTAAAGCCTTGGAGTGAATGATCTCACACAAAAAGGTCTAGAAATCAGAGAAGAATAACATCCAACTAGTCTCGATCGATCGAGACTGTTTCTGCACAGATCGAGAAAGCTCGATTGATTAAGAGTGGTTTGGATTGATTGAACAAAAAGCTCAGGAAAAATCAGAGTCACTTGATCAATCAAGACTGGAGTTCGATCAATCAAATAGTGTTCATGCTCGATCAATCGAACCCAGTCTGGATCGATCGAGCAAGATATATTTGGAAAAAATATATACAACGCACAAAGTCTTTATGAATTTTTTCCGACTGTTTCTTACCCTCTATTTAAAGAGAGGTAACTTCTTTAAGAAAGGAGCAATTCACACATGAAAGAGGAGAATACTTCGTTCAAGCTTTAAGCTTTCATAAGTGCTTTTGTTATTGGCAAATCTATTATTGTTCTGTGAGAAGTATTTGTGTACACAATCTAAGAGCCTCATAACTCTTATAAATCCATACTGGATCATGTCTAAGAGATTTCCCATCCTTGAAATCCTTAGAAATCTCGGAGAGTAGAGCCATAACTAGAAGATTCTTAAGAACCTTTAACTAGAAGGTTTCTCCAAAAGTCTTTGAGTAGGACTATAAAATCAGGCTATAAAAGGCAACATCACTGAGGCAATTTTCTATCATTCTACATAACTTGGAGCTTTTGACGAAGTTATCGGAAGCCGGCTAGTGTGTTCATCGGAGTCACTAAATGCGAACACCCATTGAAGCCATTGAGTGCAAGTCTTGCAAGGCGGTTCATAGAATTGCAGGACCTATAAATTAAGGTTAGTTGATTTTCCTTGTAATAGATTATGATTAATCTATCAACAAATTCACACAGCTCAGTGACGAGTTTTTTAGTGGACGTAGGCACCAGGTGCCAAACCACCATAAATTATTGTGTTCCTTGTGTATTGTGAGTTTTGTGTAATTGTGTCTTGTGTGTTTGATTGCAACCATTTGCTACATGTGGCTTGGAAAACAATGAATTAATTGTTTTATTGAAATTAGAATATCAATTGAGAATCACAGTTATTGTATCATTAAAAGACTGAATCAAGTAGCTTAAATTAGAACAATTTGTACATTATATTTGACTCAGTTATATTACTGCTATTGATGGATTGATAGAATTATAAGAAGGATTGTAAAGTGATTATAAGAAAAGTGTTACCATCTTAATTGACTAAGAACATTGACATATTTATTCCAATTAGAATTAGTCAAGTGGAACACGGATTAGGGTCATTAAACCAAATCCCCCCTTTAGGATCATTTGGGTATAGAGATCCTTAGGAATTTCAACTACAACGTTGGTAGAGGAACACGAGGAATACATTGGAGATTTTCTCACAATTTCCAAAGGTATTGACACTTTTTCTCAAGATGAATGGTTTTCTTGTTTATATATGTTCCAGATAATTTCCAAGAGAAAAAAAAATAGGTGTTGTTTCTTTAGGTGACAAGTTTATTTCTGATGTCATGAGTGTTGAGATGGTGAAGATCAAGATATTTGATGAAGTGGTTTATATTTTGGGTGGTATGACATGTTTTAAAGATGCAAAGGAATCTAATATCACGATGCTAATTGGACTCCATGGGTTGCAAATATCTAATGGTTGGTCCTGATGGAGGGAGAAAGTGTGATGGTTTGTATCGTCTAATAGGGAATACGGTAATTAATGGTGTTCCTTTGACCTTGATGGGAAACTGGAAATGGGGTGCATGGAATAAAAAGTGTTTATATAGGGTCTTTTTTGTAATTGGGACAGAGACAAGTGCTATGGGTTTCTAGGTGACAGATAATGGTGAGACAATTCCTGTGGTTGGAGATGATGGATTGTAGTCCCTCTCTGGAGTTGACTAGGCAAGTTGACTTGGGACAACTATACATATGCATTGGTTGTGTTATGATCAAGTTGGATGGTTTTAGGATTGAATTGATTCGATGGTATGTGTGGTGGTTCTTCTTCTAAGTCAATGGTTGTTTGTGATGATAGCAAACAAACTATGATTCATATTCAAGGTGGAGGTGCATTCCAAGTATATCTGACATAGAGCAGGTCTTCACCAAGCTGGTTTTGGAATGTGAGCCAAAGTGGAGTTTTATGCACATGTCACAAGTTCCATGTTTTGACAAAGATATAGGTGAAGTTAACTTCAACAAAAAATCTTTAAGGTGGCTGTAAACATGCCAAGGTGGAGATTGTTGGTTCTTTTGGCAAGTTTCCAACCATACAAACTCCTTCGACATGAAGGAGTGCTAGTTGGTTGGGTTGAGGAATCTCTTAATATATGGTCCCCAAAAGAAATATATAGAAGGAAAATGTTTTTTCATTATGGAAACAACCTTATTTTATCATAATAGTGATAAAAAAGGCTATTTACATGAGGAAGAATTAGGGTCTTTATTAGGGGATCTCTCGTAGTGAGAGGTATAGGGTTTTTCTTTCTCAAAGATTTTCTCTTTGAAGAATTCTCTTCAAGGTGAGAAAACTGGGTCTTCTCCAGGTTGTGAGAGAAGCGAGAAGAGGGGTTTTTCACTAGGTTGAGAGGAGTGAGTAAGAAGGGTTTAACAGTGTTAAGGGCTGGGGTTCTAGGGTAAGACCTTGAGCAAGAGAGCTTTGTACATCTTTTGCTTTTCTCATATGGTGAAGAATGGATATCCCCATGGACTTAAGCATTTTGGCCGAACCACATAAAAATCCTCTTCTTGTGTGTGATTGTTGATTTCTTTTTTTTTTCTTTCATATTTTTTATTACAAGAATTGTGAGTAGTTAGGCCTGTATCCCGTCATGTGGAATATCATGTCTGTTTCCGCTGCTCTAACAATCGGGTTTTGGTTTTCCTAACATTTAATGATCAATAATGTTCACTTCATCTGCTAGTTTAGTCTAACTCAATTGGAGGCATCAAGTTGAGTTATAATGATATTCTACGTTTGGAAAGAGTCAGGTCAACCTCAAAACTCAAAATTTAAATTATGATGATCTTCTAACAACACTAGGGAAAATTTTTCTAAAATAGTGGAAGTTTCATTTGTTATATGAAGTTTTCCTATGTTTATAAATTATTTCCTATTTTTTTAATTATAAAATTCTTATTTATCTTTCTCTCTCTTTCTTTATGATTTTGTTGTAATTTTTCATTGTTTTCCTAAACACAGTCAAGCTAGAACAAGTTTTTTTTTTTTAATTGACTTAGTGATTTCCAATTCTAGTTTAGCTTTTGAGCTCTTGAACGATGGTCTGATGTCTTTCAGCCTACTATTTTGGGATAAATTTGCATTTCTCTCTATGAAGGTATTTTCGATTCTTTACTGATTGAACTTCAGCGTTCTACTGGTGTTGTAGGTCTTCTTGCAGTGTTTTACTGTGTTTCTGCATTTGCATGGCATTTCTTTACTGTATTTCACTGAACAATCTACTTTCTTTCACCATTTCTTTGATGTTGTCCTTACTTTGCTTCACCATTTTCTTGATGTTGTGTATTTACTTTTCTAAGAGATGGGTTTTTGTTTTCTTGAGTAGTTTCTCTGGGTTCCAGATTGAAGATGATGCCAAGAGCTAGTGATGCAATTATGGTATGCTGATCCTCTCTTTTGTTATTTCATGTACTTCTATATTCAGGAATGTATGAATTAAGAATAATTTTAATAACTTTGCAGTGCACCCACGGGCCTAAGCAAAGAATCAGAGACTTGTTCACCAAGGTTGAGATATCGGTTTCTGCCTATGACACTGCATGGGTAGCGATGGTCCCTTCTCCAAGTTCCCCTCAATTCCCTTATTTTCCCGAGTGCATAACCTGGTTATTGGAGAATCAGCTCCCAGATGGTTCGTGGGGTGTTGTTCCTCATTCCCATCCCCTACTGATTAAAGATGTCCTATCCTCCACATTGGCATGTATCCTTGCACTCAAACGATGGAACATTGGTGAAGAACACATTAAAAAAGGTATTTTCTGCTATTCTTAATCCTGCTTCTCAGTTTCTATTTATTTTATTTGATTTTTGTTTCTTATTTTACAGGCCTCCATTTTATTGTGTCAAATTTTTCTTTGGCAACTGATGAGAAGCAACATTCTCCCATTGGGTTTGATATCATATTTCCTGGGATGATTGAATATGCTAAAGACATGGATTTGGATCTTCCCTTGAGCCCAACAGCTGTAGATTCTCTACTTCACAAGAGAGATTTGGAGTTCAAAAGGTGCATGCTTTTTAGTTTCTTATTTGTTTGTTTTGGATTTATGTTTGGGCTTTACCTTTCTCTTGAGATTTAAAAGTGAAATAACTCAAATGCTTGAAATAGCATAACATGGTTTAATAGTGTCAGGCCCTCCGAATTTTATGTTCTCAAACCTTTGATTGACTGTAATGATGCTGTATTTTTATTCAAGATTGTGTTTAAAATGAAGATAGAATCTTTTTTAGAACAGCAAGGTTCTATTGAGTATATGTATCATATTTTATAGAGAAGTCAAACTTAACTATCACCTACATTACACATGCATAACTTGAGAGAAAACAAGCAGTATGTGATTGATGTAGAGGTCCAATTGAATAATTTGCCATTGATAAATCTTGAAATTCTTTAACAATAGTCTTGACTTTAATTTTAAATTCAAAGAAGTAAAGTTTTTAAAAAATAAGCAGCCAATCCATCCATCAATAAACCAAAGACAGACTTCACTAATCTATTAGATTTACTAGGCATGAAATCAGTCCCAAACATCAAGTCGATTAGCATTAGCATGCGGAAACAATAGAACTTGATAGTAGATCCAAATAATCAGCAACGAAGTTTGAAATAACTTCTAAACAACTTAAAATCAATTCCCAAAGCTCTTCTCAACATTGGCAACTCAACACACCACGTAGAGCTTAGTTGTCCAATGCATTTATATATTCTATGACTCAATGTCAACTTCTAGTAGGATTACATTGACCAAACCCCCCCTCCCCTTTTTTTTTGGCTAATTTTCATATCAATTACAGAATCTAACTTTAAAATGAGAAGTAAACTCTGGACTTTTTATTTTGGCCAAGTTAAAGAATATTTGTATTAAATAGGGGCAAGATAATCCCAAAAAAAACTGTACAGCCAACGGCAGGGCACCATACATATGATGCAGGATGCATGAACATTCATAGGCAATTAGAGATCTTAGGGAATTATTCAAAGCAATAAGATTCCTACTCACAAATCAAGAACACTTCAAGTTCACTTAAGATGATCAAGTAATAATGCCCACTCTAGATTAAGATTAGTACCATATAAAGAATTAAAACCTGATCAGATTTAATGCAAATAGGATTAATCACAATCAAATTTTAGGAAGAGCATCAGACAATCTATGTATTAGAGCTAAACAAAGCTGAGGTAATAGAGTAAAACAGAGGCTAAAATATAGGAGAGTGAGTGTGGTAAACAGGGTTAAATTAAGGGGTTTCAGTTAGGGTTTCTGGTTTCAGACAATGGGTAAAACAGCAAAGATTTGAGGGGCAAATTAGGCATAAACAGGGAATAACAAAGAGAGTAATGGGTTTAAGTTGGGTCAGGGCTGGTGTTAAACAGATTTTGCTTATGAGTAAAACAGCAGGGTTGTAGTGGGGTTTTTATGGCTTTAATACAGTTGAATACACTGGCTTTTGGGATATCTATAGGGCAGAACAGCAAGGTATTAAGGGACTGTGGACTGGTGTAATCGGGTTCAGATGAATCAGATCAGAGCTCAAAACAGTGAGTGACAATAAAGTTAACCAGATTATGTATGGGATAAACATCAGGTTATATATGGGTCTATGGGGTCTTAGGATGGGCAGAATATAGGCTGGATGTGTACTGTTAATGGAACTGAGACAATATGGTATGTAAATGCCAAAATTGTCGTATAAGCTCAGAACAGAGGTACAAAATAGAGTGTACCTTAGCACAGACCAGCCTTGATAATAATGGCTCAAGTAATAGTGCCACAGGTCCAGTACAGAATGATAGAAGAACCAATCAGAAATCAGTCAGAACATCATAGGTTGGCAGCAACTCTTTTACTAGGGTATATTCAGCCGAAATTATAGGACAAATAAGAGACTCCAGAGATGATGCCACAGGCCTTAGAGCCAGGATATCTCAATCTTGAGATCAGTACCATTGAAGAAATCTCACACTTAAACTGCCACAGGGATTAATTAAGGTGGGAGTCTATTTCCAAATCAGAAAGTTCAGAGTTGAGGATTAGGCCACCAGATTAGGGTTTTGATTTAATGAATTCTCTAGGAAATCAAATAGATTAAAGTGAAGAGGAGGCGCTGGAGGGTTTGGATTAAACAAAGGGACAAGTGTTCTTAAATAAATTCAAAGAGAAGGCTAGGCTAAGATAATAGCAGGGTTAGGGTTTACTGTTTTAGGGTTATTTGATGGAATCAATTAAGGAAATCACAAAGAGAGGGTGCCACAGGGTGTAGAAGGTTAATGGGGTTAGGTTTTGATGGAAGAAAACACAAGGATATGGGTTAATGGTCTGACTGACTGTTTAGGGTGAGACTTGAGAGAGAATTAGGATTTTATGGAGAACTTCAAAGGGGAAATTGGAGAAGATGATATGTTTCAGGTTGGGCAGCAAGTAATTCAAAGAAAAATTAGAAGAAGAAAGAAGGAGAAAGAGATAAAGTACCTTGTGTGTGGTAATCCCTACCTCACAACCCAGGGTTTCAAATTGGCACAAACTTGGAAGCTAAGAACTCCAAAACGTGGGAGCAATCAAAACCAGAATTTTATTCATCAAAGCATGAGAAATTAAGGTGGGGGAGGGCCCAAATAAATAGCCCATGATTTGGCTGGTTTTCCCCTTACAATAGCAACTCAAATTCAAAAGACATAGGAACTTGCTAATATGGAAACTTTAAAACTCTTAACTAAAACTAATAGAAACTCCTAATAACAATTAGACTCCCAAACTTAAACTAATTACAACTAAGGAACTCAGACATAAAAATATAATGTAGCAACCATCAACTAAGTAAAAACAGAAAATAAAATGTCACAAGCTGCCAAAAATTGGTCCACATGACCACACATAAAATCACACAAAACTGAGCCCCCAGAACTGCTCCAGCCGTGGCCTATGTGGTTTCCTCCATGCCCTAGTCAAACCAAATGGTGAGGGGACCCCTCCTATGCTGGTATGCTCTAATGCTGCCACGTTGGTTAATGTCCTCATCAACATAGAAGCTGATCCCTTTAGTGCACAAGTAGTTATTAAAACTTTAACTTAGTCCATGATTTCCCAGAAAAATAGGACTAATTTGACCAAGTGTAGGAATTATGCATCCCTCTTGTGAAGTGGCACATATCTAGGCCTATTAGCCCATATATACATAGTTATTAAACCCGGACCAGACATTGAGAACCTGGGTCAGTGGTTCAACCAGTGGTTCACTGGTCAAACTGCAGGGTCATTAAAAAAATGATAAAAATAAAAATATTAAATAAGTAAGAAAATAAGTTGGAAAAAATTATATAGCAATTTTATATCACTTGTTCTTAAAAAAATAATGTAAATAAAGAAAAAGGAATACATAAATATACATGACAAAAACAAAGGTTCTGTTTAAATCATTACTTTTAATGATAGCTTTAAAGCAAAAGATAGTTCCATGGTCTAGTGGTAAGGTCATTGGAATTTGAATTTAGTAACCTGAATTCAACTCTTGGTGGAACCTGCGTTTTTTCATTTTTCCCATAAATCCGGGTTTAACAGATGGTCAGACCAGTCAGGTTCGATGGTTTGATGAAAAACCTGCCGGGTTTCAACGGGTTTGTCTGGGTCATTTGTAAAAACAATCTAATTAGCAACCCGAACGGTTGAAATGCTGGGTTACTGGTCCAACAGGCCAGTCCGGTCCAGGTTTAATAACTATGCATATATATATATATATATATATATATAGAGAGAGAGAGAGAGAGGATATCTCCATCGGGGGAGAATAGCAAGACTAATTGTTTCTTTTATTTTGTTGCTCTTCATGAGCAAAAAGCATAATGATATACAATCAAGATAGAAAACCATCTATCACTTATACAACGGGTAGATCTATAGGCCATACACAAACACATACTGCAAAAGCAAGTTCGCCATGTTGTCTCTTACTTGCTCATGGATTCAGCAGCAGTTTGAAAGGTTAGAGCAATACAAGTGTCATGCTGAAAAGTGGTGGAGTACTGCACCCTAGATGACAAGAGTCTGTAGATTGGTATGAGTTTATCATAAATGCATTTTTTTCAGTCAGTATAGCCTATTTATGTATGTATCTATGTATGCATATAGCCTTATGCATATATGTATAAGTGAAAGAATGATGGGATTTTTTTTTAGGACAGCTAAAAGATATATATCTTAATCAATTAATTAAGAACAGTTTTTATCTTCATTCCAACACGAATCTGATTTTCACTGCACAACCTCAAAACTCATTTTTGTTCTTTTGAAATTTGTAAGTTAGGCAATCAGATTATTTTCTTGTTTTAATCATGATTCAAATGTGTGATTGAGTATTTGAAGAAAATTATCCATTCAACCTGTCAATATTTAGATGGAACAGATGATATGGAACCCAAAAGACTTGAATGATTAGAAAACTTGTTAAATTATGAATTGGATTGGGTTTTTTCTATGAAATACGCAGGTAAATTAATATTATTTTAGATGCTAGACAAGTATAGCTGTTTACTTGCTTTGATAGTAGTAGATGAATAGTGATTAATGTTGATTTACTAGTTTAGATTATAGAAATAAAGTATCCAAATTTACTATGAAAAAGGAACTATAAATTCACAGAATCACAATCTAATAAACTTCTATTTCTATTTTTAGAATATTTATAAAAATATAGACATGAAGCTATAGTTGAATCCTGACTCTTGAATTGACTTCACTCCTGGGCCTCCATGTTGAGTCAAACTCCCGAGTCAGTGAACTACGAGGATATGTGAGACTGGAAGAAAACCTAAACATAATCTTTTATGTTTAGGTTTTTAACTGGGTCTTATTATGGTTTAAGGATATTTTATGTAAATTTTAGTCTCAGTTTCTTTGAGATCTTTTTCACGGAGATGAGAAACTACCCTCTCTTTGGTTGGATCATCACATGCTCTGTCCACATTTACTAAATTCTTCTTGCATATTTTCATTTAGAGCTTCTGGAAGCAACTCTGAAGGAAGTAAAGCCTATCTAGCATATGTTTCAGAAGGATTGGGAAAATTACAGGATTGGGAGGGCATCATGAAATATCAGAGGAAAAATGGATCTCTGTTTAATTCACCATCCATCACTGCAGCTGCTCTTACTCACATTCAGGACACTAATTGCCTTAGTTACTTGCGGTCTGTCTTAGAAAGGTTTGGCAATGCAGGTAACCCTCTCCACTTTTACTTGTAATTTGTAATCTGTCTATTCAAACATTCAATTGGTTCTCTCCTTTGGCCTTTTCAGTTCCTACAACTTATCCTCTTGATATATATGCTCGTCTCTGTATGGTGGACATTCTGGTGGGATTGGGCATTGATCGGCATTTTAGGGATGAAATTGAAGGTGTTTTGGATGAAACATACAGGTACAGTTCCAAGAATTTTATTCTTATACTAGGTAATTCCCAGTCATTGATAATCTTGACATTGGCCAATAAATAGGTGCTGGTTGCAGAGTGATGAAGGGATATTCTTAGACCTTGTCACGTGTGCCATGGCATTTCGGATCTTACGTATGAATGGATACGATATCTCTTCAGGTACTTCCCTTGGACTTCTGAGAGATCATGCCTAAATGACTACGATTTCTGTTTCTGGTGGAGATTAAATCAGTTCAGAATGTTGTGTAGATGCATTAGCTCAATTCGACAAAGAACATTTCTTTGATTCACTTGAAGGACATCTGAAGGATATGTGTGCTGTTCTTGAGTTATATAAGACTTCGCAAATCTTGATTTTACCTAATGAATCAGTCCTAGAGAACCAAAGCTTCTGGTTAAGTCATTATCTGAAACAGGAATTATCCAACAATTTAACACCTGCCAATGGAATCCTTAAATATATTATCAAAGAGGTACTTCTTGAGATATTCTGACAGAGCTGAAGCTTCTTTTACTTCTGTTGTTTTTTATTAATCTTGATCAAATCACTGTGTAGCAATTCCTGGCGGACAGTTACATAACCTTGAGATGTCCATCTCGGTTTGTTACAGGTTGACTATTGCCTTAAATTTCCTCACTACGCCAATTTGGAACGCTTACAGAACAGGAGAAATATGGAGAATTACAATGTAAATAATTTAAGGATTCTAAAAACATCGTATAGGTACACCTCTGGCAGTATTGAGAAAAAGAAAAAGGAAAATACCCTTATTCTATTAACATTTTTTCTTTCACATAATATTAATTATACTTTGATCCTATCACCCTCTTCTCCTGTATCAGGTCCTTAAATATTCACAACAGAGATTTCCTAGATCTGGCCGTGGAAGACTTCAATATATGTCAATCAATACACCGTAAAGAACTTGAACATCTCGAGAGGTACTGATTAATATATGCTATTATTCTTCAAAATAGAAAGTTGAGTGTTACTTGTATAATTATTTTCTAATGTCCATTTCCACATAAGCAGGTGGATGAAAGAAAATAAATTAGATAAGCTAACATTTGCAAGGCAGAAGCTGGTG
>JAOXJP010083412.1:0-14914 GCA_025762735.1 Platanus orientalis | reverse complement strand
CCCCCCCCCCCCCCCCCCCCCCAGGGTCGAACTACCCTATATTTATGAAGCAAAAGAAATTTTGAAGTTCCCTAGTTTTCTCTCTCCAGCCAACAGCTCATCTTCAAGCTTGCCTAAACTTGAACCTTGGTTGGTGATTTCCAAGAATTGTGGATTGGTGATTTTCCACAAGGTACTATCTATCTTTACTTTCATCTTCTTCTTCTTCTTCTTTATACTTTTGTGGTTTTCATTACATTCTCTTGTTTCCGCCAGTCAAAACCCATCTCCATAAGCTTCATACCACCTCCATAATCATTCTCTTCACTCCATTAAGCCTCCTACACCATCCAGCCACCTATTCATACCTCCCCATCACTTTCTTTCAACATCCAACAAATCCTATCATACCCCACACCATTCCGCTGGTCCTATACACCAGAAAATCATAAGAGAAAACCCATTCAAGAACCTTGTAGTTGCTGTTCAGAAATTCTCCAGCAACCCCAACCATAGCTTAATATCAATTTTGTGATGGATTATGATACCCTACACCATGCAGCTACCTAAGGATATATCTTTTAGGTGTCTTTGACCATAAGAGATCAAAACCCATTGATATATGACTTGCAGCAAGGTTGGTTCATCTTCTTCTTGATACGGACATTAGAGCAAGGTGGGATTCACACTTGGCCTTGGTGGGGTCTACGCATGGAGCGATTTATCGAAGATGCAATGTTATGTGGTTTAGCATGGATCTTATAGGGGGGTAGCATTTATTTTATGTTTCCATATAATAAGGCCAATAGTGCCAAGATTTTGGTTGTGTTTTTAGAGTAATCCCATTTTTGGTGTTTAACCCATTTTTCAAAGGTCAAAACTTGTCATTTTCGCTTGATTTTGGTGTAATTAGATAGATTATTCAGTTACATTTTTAACGAGACCAAGATTGCACAAATCCAATGTGATTTGGGAAAGTTATGACCAAATTACTAAGGGGTGTTGAGTAAAAACGGGAATAATGTTTTTTCTTATAAAGTTTTAAGTTTTAGTTGTTTTAATTTCAAGAAAGTGAGTTTTAGTTTATATTTTCGAAAACTTGGCTAGCAAATTAAGAATTTTAGGAAGTTTTCAATTTTGGCAAGTTTTTAATTGTTTAAGCTTGTAAGCCTGTTTAAAGGCAACCCCTGCACATAATTTTACAAGGAATCAATGAAATAAATTAAGTTTAAAGACTTGAAACTCAAAACCTGGAAAGGGACTTGGTTTTCACCAAATTTAACAGTGGTGATGAAGGTCAGTCCCTTCCCTTTGGATTAAAAGGATTCTATTCCTCATCTCTTTTCATTTTTCTATTTTTTTCATAATTTTTCCTGTGAAAGTTTCTTTTCACCAACTCTACCTTTACTAGAAGATTTCATTACCGACGATTCGTTACTTGAAGTTTTCAAGATTCGTTAGTTGTAGCGAGTTCTTGATCCGAAGATGGACTAAAAGATACTAGCCTCTGACGTTTCCCAATCACCGGCAAGCTGGAATCTTGCCGAAAAGTCTGTCTGGGCGGAATACTTGTAAAGCAACAAAATCAGTGATTTTTCCTGAATTTTCTGGGGCTACTTTGTAAGTTTTGTTGATATATTCTAATAGAAATCCTCGAAAGGGGTTTGTTTGTGAGATTTGGAAGCGTTTAGAGGAGTTTTAAAGTAGCAACAACAAGTTTGGTGTTTTCCTACTCTCACGGCTGATACATTCCAAGGCCAGAAGGGTTTTTTTTTTTTTTTTTTTTCCAAAACCCTAATTCTAGTCCAACCGAACCAATGACCCAAGTCAAGTGAGTGAACAGTACAGACTTGGTATCATATCTATTGTGTTGCATCACTTCTCTTGGTATTTAGGAAGAAACACTTTCCTCAAGAGCCAGAGATACATGGAATTTTTTCCATGAATCAAGGAAAGCATAGAGAGAATTTAATTGCTTGAAGCTTGAAGGAAATCCTTGGCTATGAACGTATTTGGTATACAAAGTGTTTGAAGAAAGTCTCCAAAGAAGGTGATTGTATGTTTTGGAGCTCCTTATTGATGGCTGATTAGAGAATGGACCGTGGAAGGGTTCTTTGTAGTGAATTTTGATGATTGATTGATGGAGAGTACATTCTATGCCTCTACACACCTCCTACAAGCTGTTGTCTAGGTTTGACTCTTACTACATTGTCTTCTTAAGTTCTAATGCCTCATTATCACTCACATAGGTAGTCCTTAGTGGCTGCCAGCACCTTACATCAGTCCATAACATTGTTTAATTTAATCCCCCTTCATAGCCTCTTGCTTGCATGACCATTTGACCATACTAACACTATCCTATAACCTTTCTATGCTTGCTGCCAGTACATCCCTAAGCACATCCATAGCTTAATTTTCAAGCCTGTTTAGCAAGTCTGTAATTATTGTTTGATTGGCTATTCTCTAGTAAGAAAGTAATTAATAACTTAAGCACTTAAA
The DNA here is from genome assembly GCA_025762735.1 of Platanus orientalis. NCBI lineage: Eukaryota > Viridiplantae > Streptophyta > Magnoliopsida > Proteales > Platanaceae > Platanus > Platanus orientalis. Next base: position 12,436 of record JAOXJP010083412.1, on the reverse strand, counting down.
AGTACTAGTTCTCATAATTTTATATGCTATTTTTTTGCTAGGCTAAATAGTATCATTACTAGCTTCCTCTTTCTTTACACTTTAGTGCACTTGATTAGAGTAGGAATCTAGTTTATTATTGGATTTGCTACTTTATTTACCTATGAATCTTTTTGCATAACATTCTTTTCATGCATGCTACACCACTTTGTCTGATTACCTCAACATTAGAACTCAAAAGGGTAAAACTACTCCCTACATCATCATTTCACTTAAAAGCGGCATGACTCATATCCATATTGCCACTGTACATATTAACCAACAGACTGGAAGAGCTCTACAAAATATCTCTAGAACAGCTTACAAATAAGAATTCACTGCATCATTTCTTGCATGGAATTCAAATGAAACTTTAAACAGTTAAGAAAATTTAAATTAGGATTTACTCAAGGCGTAATGGTTGAAAGGAATATAAATCTTTCCCATTAAAGGATAGCTCATGGATCTTGTTTAAACCATAACAAAGACTTCCTTTTTCTTGTTTTGACTGGTTTTCAAAAATTTGAGAAAATATTTTATAAATATTTATGAGTTAGATATTGGAAGCATAAAAGACCATGAGACCCACCTGTGGAAAGCCCAAGCATCCAACCATAAAATTACCATCCTGCAATGAGGGAAAACAATGTTATATGTATAGACGAAAAATAAATGTTTGCATGTAGGTAAGAAGATATATATATATATATATATATTACTATTTTTTTTCGCTCCTATGACATTACATTGGTACTCACAATGAAATTAATGTCCTTCAATAAAAAACAAAATGAAGCAAACTACAAAATTTTACCACATAGATAGTGACTCACATTCTGTTTTATAACATTAATTGTGCGAGAAGTTGATGAAAGCTCACATCCCATCTTAAGTTCTTTGATAAATGTAGTTGTGTTACTTGTGTAACACTGGGGAAAGATGTCAAAATAATTTTAAGTATCCACTCAGTTTCCATGGGATACTATACAAAATCAGTATGTAGTTTTGAAACTAAATGGTTTTGACGATACTTATGGTCAGTACCATGTACTTTGTGCTAATAGAATGTTAAGTTCCAGAGGGACTCATCAATAACATATCGAAACCGGAGCTATTGTTCATTTTTTGTTTAAAAGGCTTGACTTGGAGCTATTATATACAAATTCAAGGACTCCATTCAAGTTCATTTTAATCAAAACTGTGATTTGGCTCCATATCAAAGGATCAAACCCAAAACCCAAATTTTTGAGAACTTTGATATGTCAAAAATTACAATTCTTGAATGCTAGATGTTTCATATGTTGCCCAATCTTCATGGAGTTGAAATTTATCAATAAATAAAATTTTATTTTTAATAAAAATGAAAAATAACAAAAATTCAAAAAGTAGACAAAATGCACATGATTTGGTATTTTATATATATAAGGATGAATGATGAGCTACATGATCTATATTTAGTAGATTTTATGAGTGAAGTGTGTTAGGATTTGAGAGAGAGGAAGAAGATGAAGAAGAAGAGAAGTATAGACGTATTTAGGGAGAAAATGTATAGAGAGTAAGGAGCCAACTCACATATACTTTTCTATATTATAAAAAAGCGATACCAAGGTTCAAAATGTCGGTGTCGGTGGAAATATTAGTCAAGCCAAAATAAAACATATCTCGGAAATGTCGGAAATATCATAAAGAAATATTGTAAAAATTGTAGAAACTTAAAAAACATATTCTAATCTAACTATACATGCACAAGGGAACAAATAGATTTATTAGGAATGATAGCTTATTTTAACACACTTGTATTTTAATATTCTTTAAAAGTACACATGCATACATAATGGTTGACAAACATATTATAATCTAACCATATAAACATAAAGAAACAAGTAGATTCTCTTCATTTTTTTCTTTCTTCTCTTCTCGTTCCTCTCCCTTCTTTTAATTTCTTTGGAATTTATCATTTTTCATAAAAAAAATTTATCATAACAACACATTGTCAACATTTGGCAATAATACACCGTGAAAAGGGAATATTTGCTCAACACGTTGACAACATACATCATGTCAACTAAAAATGAACTTTTATAATGTACTTTACGTTTCGTGTCGGTATAGGAATATGTCATGTCGGTTGTAGTAGACATGGACATATGTTGGGAGACATTTAAGACATTTCGAGACATTTGATACCATGGTCCCATGGACTGAGGTGGCAGCCCATAAAAAGACAAAAATACCCTTAAAAATAAAATCCTATTCAACCCCTTGACAAATATGCCTTATTACATTCAACCCCCCTAAGACTTAAAATAATTGCAAAAACCCCCTTAAAAACATAAAATTAACTATACACTACTGGACACTCTATGGAAAACTATCTATGGTCTTCCAACTTCTTCTTCTTGACATGATATGCTCCCACATCACTCCCTCTTACTCCTAATTTTTCTCATCCACATTCCTACACCTAGGTTTCTTTTTTTTTAGTTGGTTTCTACTATTATAAGGAAATTACATGTGTCTCCTCCAATTCTTCTTCCTCTCTCCTAAATTTTCTCTCCCTGTACGTTTCCTTCTCCCACTCTTCTATCTTTTTTTTTTTTTTTTTTGGTTAACACACCTCTCTCTCTCTCCATGTTCCCCTCTTCCACGGGTGATGCCACTTCAACTTTTTTAACAATTTCTTTTTTTCTTTTCTTTTTTAATACGATTGAAACTTAATTAGATACATGTGCAAGGATGGGTTCATCCACTGGTCTAGAATCTAAAATGATCTCATCTTTTCTGATCCTTGACAGCTTGATCTGATCTCGTTTCCTCTCCTCCCCTAAGATCCACCACGGTACTCCCACAGATCTTTCACATTAATATATGAGAAAACACAAGATCTTCAAAAAGATCAATATGAAGAATTATCATTGATATTTCATTGCACTCTTAGAGGCTCATCCTTAAAACTAATGGCAGGTAACAGTTGGAAAACATTCCTTCCTAAAGAACACCATGGCATAATCTCTCTTTAAAGATTTAATGATGCTTGTTATCTGCAGCATTCTTGCATATCCCCATGTTCTCATGCAGCTTCACTTCGATATGAGCACGTACCTCCTAAATGAATTCAGCTAGAGCCAATCCATCATCACTAATCTTCTTTAGATTGCAGTACGAACCAAGTCCAGCATATGATTAGGTGCACACCCATAAACAATCTCAACAAGAGATTTCCAAGAGGACCTATTTCACAAAATGCTGTAAGCGAGTTCTGCTCCTGACAAAATCATGACCAACTATTTTTTCTTTTCTCTGGTAAATCTTTTAGGAAGATTTCTCAAACTTCTACTAACTTCCATCTGTCAATCCAATGGGAATGGTTTGAGATGTTCTACAGAAAATTTGTTCCCAACTTTTCCCACCTCAGATAAAAATGGCTAAGAAACTGTTGTCCCAATCTGAAATGATTGTTTTGGGGATGCCATGCAACCTCAAAATCTCCTTATACTACAAACATGCAACATGAGTAACATCGGCTGTCTTTCCATGTGCAAGGAAGTGAGCCATTTTTTTGATAATTTAGCAATAAACATAATCAAATTCATACCTCTTTGTGCAGCAGGATATCTTAACACAAACGCAATTGAAACAACCGTCGACAGTGCTGTTAGGATAGGCAATGGGGTGTAAAGTCAAGTATTTTGGGACTGCCTATTAGAGATTTGGTAGATGTTACACTGGGCAACATACTTAAAGGCATTATGCCTTTGTCTAGCCCAATGTAGCATCTCCCCACCAATGCAAAGACTTGGCAAATACTTGGCAAATGTTACACTGAGCAATGTACTAAAAGGCATTATGCCTTTGTCTAGGCCAAGGTAGCATCTCCCCACCAAAGCTAGTCTCTCATAATATCCAAAACAACCAAGGCCTCAAGCATGCACCTCTTGGATGATATTTCACCCATGGTTTCAAAATTCATCCGATCTCTAGATCGGATCACCTAATCCAACTCGGGAACGAACAAAACTGATCCAATCTGAAAGTTGGGACCGTGATCCACAGTGCATCGTCTGATCCATGACTACATCGTTATGAATCGTTTGGTCCTTGCTGGGGATCGGACAATCCACACACTCCCTCAAAAAACCCTTTAGTGAAAAAAGGGATTTTTATTAAAACAAGGGGACAAGGATTCTCCACAAAAAGCCTCCCTTAAAGAACCCTAAAAGATCCTACTATAAGAGGTAAACCCCAAAAAGAAACACCCACAGCTGATTGGCCCAGGTTTTATGAATGATCCGGGTTTGGAGCCCCTGACATTGATTTTTTGGGGGGGGGACCCCCTCACTATCAATGCCAAGGGATTCCAAACAAAAGGTGCATGTTTGGATCCTTCTTACACTGCAACTTAAAGATCCTCCCTCAAGAGGTACATGTTTGGATCCCGTAAGAAAAAGGATCCAAATATGGCTAAATTAGGCTTCAGCAACCCATCGGCTAAATCAATGAATGAAGTACAATCATGTTTCGTTGGTGTATATGGGTGTACATAGGGTTGTATTTGGATACAAAATGTAAGGGTATTTAGGTACATTGCACAAGAGTGGTACACTTGTAGATACTCAATGAAATGGCTCTAATATCCTCTAAATAATACACCATAAGTATGAGAGAGTAATGCAATCTGTCCATATGATTTCCCCTTTTCTCTTCTTCATCTTCTTCCACAAACCCTAGAACTTAATCCTACAAATCTACTTGGTATCAGAGCCACAACAACAGATCCAAGGAAGAACACTTACAGAGCTTTTGGGAGTTGACTTTTGACATCACCAGGTCATATGGATGACATCATCATCCGTATGGACTTGGTAGGTGAGTGTCAAAATTTGTATTTTGTATAGATCCTGTTTTTTGATGATTTGTGTCGACCTTCCATATTCAATTTGGAGCTGTTTGGTATTTTTTATGGATTTTCCAAGATTGTCTACAAGTTATCTCAGATCAGAGAATAAACTTTGATTCGTGCAACTCTAGAGGTTTTAGTTGTCGATCTTGTATGGATCTAGTCTATTGCCATATCTGTGACTGCTTGCCTCAAGTTTCATGCTTATCCATGCTGTTTTGAGGTCATGATGATGTCTTCACAAACCATATTTCCCACCAGACAGTATTGTGGCATTTTTTTGTTTTTTTTTTTGTATATTTTGTGGCTCATGGTGATTGTTCTATTAGCCTATCATGGTCATCTACTGCTGGCCAGTGTGCTTCTCTTGGTTCTAAGGGTGTGATTCTCTGTTTAAGCTCGATTTTATCTCTCCTCGACGTGGTGCTTCTTTTATGCTGAAATTTTTCAGATCTGCCAGTATCTGTGATCTATATACTTGTTGGTTGTTGCATTAACTTGTTCCTGGCTATTTGAAGTAGTTTCCATGGTAATATCGTGTAGAAGTTTGCTGTCTTTTTTTAATTTTTTGTGGTCCTTTCCAAGGACTGTGTGATCCTTCTACTTCAGTTGTTTGTGTTGGGCCTACTAGGCAATGATTCCTTTGTTTATGTGATTGTGTGGTGTTGTGACGAAGAACCATGTCAAATGTGAGTGAGTCATCCTCTTCTTGGATGCCCAATAGTGTCCCCGGCAGCAGTCCTGTTAAGGCATGTAGCGCTCCCATTACCACTGTTAAGTTGGATGGTACAAACTTCCTTACTTGGTCTCAAAACAAAGCTTATGATTATGGGTCGATGAAAGTGGGGGTACATTATGGGGGAGACCAAAGCCCCTAAACATGAGGATCCTACCTACTCTAAGTGTGAGACTAAGAATGCCTTGGTTGTCGTGGTTGATTCATTTGACGGAGCCCTCTATTAGAAAGACGTGTCTCTTTCAATCACCAAGCACATTTGGGACTCTTTTGTTCAAATCTATTCTGAGGAGGATCATATTGGTATTTTCTACGAGCTATGCTAGTAAGTGTGGCAAATGCGCCATGGGGAGTAGTCAATCTTGGCATATTATAATGCCATAATCTTTGGAAGGAGATTGATATATACCATTCATGCTCTATCACTGATCCCACCGATGCTACAACTTTTTGTCGGTATTTAGAAGAGCATTGTGTTTTTGAGGTTTTGGTCAGGTTAAATCCCAAATGAGTTGGTTCGTGCTCACCTTTTTAGTCAACCACGTGTTTCCTCCTTATCCGAGGCATATTACTTTCTCCACCGAGAAGAATGCCGTCGTCATGTTATATTCCCATCTCCTGTGATCGAGTGCTCTGCCTTGGTTTCTGCTTCCTAGCATGGTGGTAGAGGTGTTGGACGACAGGGTTCTATATCTAATGATCGTGATCGTCTTTGTTGTGATCATTATGGTTGTTTCCCATCATACTCGAGCGACTAGTTAAGATATTTATAGTCATCCCAACAAGGGTTTTTTTACTAGAGGTTGAATAGTACATCCCATCCATTGGTTGGTAGTCATTCGAGTGCCTATGCAGCTACCCCTTTCGATGTTGCTCCTCTTGCCACTTCATCTGCATTGCTTGATTTCCCAGTTGTTTCAAATGGGGAGATGGCCTCTATTCACAAGGAGTTCGCATCTCTTCATCGTTTTATGGCATAATTAGATCCTTCCACTAGTGGTGCTTCCACATCCTTTGTTGTTGCTACAAGTATACCGGACATTTCTAATAGTGCTTCCTCTCCTACTTCTAATGCCTCCTAGATTATTGATTCAAATGCTTCTCACCATATGACCAGTATGTCTTCCATTTTCTCTACCTATACTGTCAGTTCTAGTCAAGACACGGTTTGCATTGTCAATGGTTTTGTATCTTCTGTTGTTGGGACAGAGTTTATAGATGCTATTTTTTCTTTATCTCTTTCCTCCGTCCTTCATGTTCCTATTTTCAACATAACCTTATTTTGTTAGCCCTCTTATCAAGTCTTTAAACTGCAATGTCACTTTCTATCCTTCTTATTAAGTCTTTTAGGACTTGGTGATGAAGAAAACTATTGATAAAGGCCATAAGGAAAGGGGGTTATACATTCTTGATGTGGCATCACATCTTGCTTCCCCAGTGCAACAACCCTCTTCTCCATCCAATTTGACTCAGCCTATACAGTGGCATTTTAGGCTTGGTCACCCTTCTTACTTTACAAAAACTCTTTCCGAGTTTATGTAGTTTGGTTCTTATCTTTTTTTTCATTGCTAAACTTGCGAGTTTGCAAACCATCGTGAATCCTCTTATCCTATAGAGTACTAATAGGAGTACCTCCCATTTTTCTATTGTTCATTTTGATGTGTGGGGCCCCTCCTTTGTTACTTTTTTATTTAGTTACCACTATTTCGTTATATTTATGAATGACTTTATTTGCACTACTTGGATTTTTTTGTTGCATGCTAAACATGAAATGTTTTCTTCTTTTCATATGTTTCATAAGGTGGTTTGATACTCAGTTTGATTCTAAAATCGTATCTTTCGTTCTGATAATGGAGGTAAAAATACATTTTCTATTTTTTCCTCCTATCTCTCGCAACATGACATCCTTCACCAAACCGCCTGAAGGATGCAATTGCTAAAAAGAAAAAGCGCCATCTGTTAGAAATTACTCATGCCTTGTTTACTATGTATGTTGCATAAATTTTTTAGGTAGATGCTCATTAGACTGCTGCCTAATTTATGAATCGGATGCCTAATCAGATTCTTGATTTTCAGTCTCCTCTTTCTCTTCTCTCCAGTTCTACTCTTGGTTCCTCTCTTCCTCTCAAAGTTTTTGGGTACATTTGCTACGTCGATGTTCTAAAGTCGGATCGTTCCAAGTTGAATCCCAAGGATGTTAAATTGTTTTCCTTGGTGATGCTCCAAATCAAAAGGGATACAAGTGTTATCATCCCTCTACTCTAAGGTGTGTTGTTTTCATGGATGTTATCTTTCATGAGACTATTTCATTCTTCTCTCCTAGCCATCCTCATCTTCAAGGGTAGAAACATGGTTTTTTGTGAAGATGAGACTGCTCTGCCTCTTTTTATTCCTCAGAATTTCTTTGATGTTGATGGGTGTCATAGCAAGCGGGAATAAGTAGAGGAAGTTATACCTCTTCTGATGATTCTCATCTGCCCATTGCAATTAGAAAGGGCACACGTGCATGTACTCAACACCACATTGCTAACTATATGTGTTATGACTCTGTTTCCTAAGTTTAGAGTTTTCTCTTCCACTTTGTCCTTTGTTTTTATTCCATGTAGTGTCCCTCAAGCTCTCTCCTGGCCTCAAGTGGTAAAAGGCATTGAATGAAGAAATGCAGGCACTTGAAAGGAACAAAACATGGGATGTTGCAGACCTTCCAAGAGGGAAGGAGCCACTGAGCTGAAGATGCGCATTCTCAATGAAGCTCCAAACGAATGGCTCTGTTAAGGAATATAAAGCGAGGTTGAAAGCCATGGGATACACCCAAATTTATGAGATTGATTACTAAGAGACCTTTACACTAGTAGCAAAAATGAATTCCATTAAGATCTTGGTCTCGGTTGATGCAAATCAAGGATGGTCATTGTTTCAACTTGATGTCAAGAATGTCTTCCTTAATGGAGACCTTAAAGAAGTCTACATGAAATTACCTTGTTTTCAGTTATCTACAGGCAAAGGGAAGGTGAGCCACCTAAAAAATGCACTCTATGGCCTTAAACAATCTCCCCGAGTATAGTTGAGAGGTTTCGAGGTGCTATGCTTAAAATGGCTATAAGTAGTGCCAAGCAGACCACTCTCTTTGTGAAGCATCAACAAGGGAAGGTTATAAACCTCATTGTCCATGTTGATGATATTGTGGTTACAGGTGATGATCATTGTAAAATCAACCACCTAAAAGGTTTTCTTAGTAAGGAGTTTGAAACCAAAGATTTGGGAATTTTCAAATACTTCCTTGGGCTTGAAGTTGCTAGATCTAAGGATGGTCTACTCCTATCTTAGTGGAAATATGTATTAGATCTCCTTCAAGGCTATAGGATGTTAGGATGTAAACCTTGGGACACTCCCATTGAGTCTAACCATCTATTACACACAGATGAAAACCATAGACTTACTGATATTTGGCAATATTAGACTCATGGAAAAGCTTATTTATTTGATCTTGACTAGACCAAATATCTCTTATACAGTTATAGTGGTCAGTCAGTTTACGCATGCTCCCATAACCAAGCATCTTGAGGTAGCATACCGCATTGTCCGTTACTTAAAGAATTCGCATCTTAAGAATACAAATAATCTCAAGGACAAAACAGAAAACCTTGGCATGCAAGGATTGGCAATAAGCATTATTTTTTGCCAGCGAGGCAACATCTGTTCAGGCATTCCTGTAAGTTTGACAATATAAATAATCTCAAAGCCACATTTCACTAATATTATCCACCAAATCTGCAATTCTACAAACCTTCCAACAAGCTCAAAGCCACAACAATGGTCTTGCATGAACCTTGCTCTATTACAAAATGAGTATTAAAGCAAGAAGCTAGTTTTAACTTTTTTTATATTATTCTCGGGTTAGGGTGGGGGGGCAAGTGTGAAGATACATGTAGTGGGTATTACTATCATTGGGGTAGCATTATAGACACATATTGATGCAGGATAATCCCAAAAGGCTCAAATAGTTATTAGATTTAAAGTGCAGAAGCAAAACTCAAGTTTAACACGTTAGAATTCACAAATAACCATGAAAATTGATGAGAAACAAAGAAATATATATTAGAAAAGAACTAGAAGAGTTAGAATAAAAAACGGGAAAGAAATAAGAGAAAATGACCCAAGGAGTGCATCATTCAAAGGATCTACAGTAGGATTTAAAGCGCCGATTTTCTATAATTTTGGATAGAAAATCCGAAATTGCCAAATTTTCCCTTTGATGTGTCATAATTTTTTTAAACTTTCCAAACAAGGAGTGCATCATTCAAAGGATCTACAGTTAAAATTTCATTGGATTTGGACAACTTTTCATTTGTCAAATCATGAAATTTAAGAAAATAGAAGGTTCTTTAATGGAGGTTTGATGAAAACCAACAAGGAATCTTTGGAAATTGAGAGAGAAGGAAAAAAAGAATTAGAAGGGAGTTTGTGGGGTAATAGATCAAAAACCTTAAATAAAGATAGAAGAAAGAGAACTGTTAGAGGGTGCGATTTTAGGTTTTACGTATTAGAAATTTTTTATGGCAATAGGATCAATAGTAATAAAACAAAATCTAAAAATCGGCACGTAATAACAAAGAATCTTTTAAAATCAATGATGGAATAATGTTCCCTGATCAAATCATATCAACATACCTACAGTATTATCTACAATTCTACCAAGAAGAGCGTATGAAGCTCCAATCGTGTAGATAGGGATCTGAACTCTGCAAGTTGAATGTGTCAGCACTTATGAAAGGGGTACATAGAAGAAGAAGACGTGGAAGATGAAGGCAGAAGTAGAAGATAATACAAGTAGAAGAAGAGAGGGTTAGAAAAGAAGAAGAGAATAAGAAGGATTAAAAGAATGACGAAGAGGTATGAGGAGTAGAGATCAGGGTACCTCACAACAGCACCCATGAAGAGATGGGAGAAGAGAAAAAGAAGAAGTAGAAAGGAAGGGGAGCCTATGTGAGGCATCAACCCTTGGTGAGGGATAAACTGGGCCTATGGCCTCCTTGGGAAAACCACCAAATTAATCAAACTTTACAAATAATCTTCACTAAATTTTTATTGCATGGTAGATGCCTTTAAATAGAATTACATCGTATAAGATTTAGAACTTTCTAATAAAAAACTTTTAAAACAATACAAACTTGCTACCTAAAAAATACTAAAATCAAAAGTTGCTAGAAACATGAACTTCTAAAACCCTAAACTTCTAAATTTATTGAACAATTCTTACCAAATCCAAGACTTGCCAAAAACACAAATTTCCTAAATCTAAACACTACCAAAAGCTAAGGCATACAGCCAACTAGTGGGCCCCAATGTTGACTTTGGGGTACACTAGAAGACAATAGAGGGTTGTCATCCAGCCACTTTGTGGGGCCAATTGGCAGCCCACTAAGAATAATAAAACAGCCCAAAATTTTTATCAACCCCTCAAAATGAGAAAACCTATTCTACCTCTTGGCAAAACATGTCTCATTACAAAAACAATCCCCCTTAAAACTTTCAAATAAACCCACATAACATATATACTTAAATCTTGTTCTCTTATGAGGGTGGCGCATATATAAGTCTCTTTGTGTTGTCCGCATCATTCTCCCAGAGTGGGAAGGAATTCGACATCGAATTTTTATGCAGCCACTCTCCATCACAAATTCCAATGGCATGATCTGAGGTCTTCAAAATTGGTAGACGATGTGGTGGAGGTCCGAGGATGGAAGAGTTGCATGTACCTTGTAGACTAGATAGTTGCGTGGACTAGATCTTGATTTGGTCCATTTTCGGACTTTTGCTTGAGCTGGAATCTTCTCAAGTTTGGGTGAAGTCTGACCTTTGGTGATGATTTGCAACATGGATAGTGGAGGAGGACTAAGTATGGACTCATTGCACAAACTTCTCAACCTTAATCTCTTTCCTTTCTTGGCTTTTAACTTTTCGTGGTCTTCATTCTAGTTGTAGATGGAACTGGCATCTTGGCAATGTCAAGCGGTTAAGTTTGGATTGGGATTATAATACAAATAGAGCTAGTAGTGGTCCAGATAGATCAGATAATAATTGTATAATGGTAGTAGTCATGGCCTTCATCATTATCTCAACAGTAAAATTATCCATCCTAGTTACCACACTGTCCATTCTAGTCCCCATATTTCTTCTAATACCCTCAACTATTCGAGTATTATCCTGAATTTCAACCGACAAGTCATTCTTGTTCATTCCCATGACTTCAGGAACTTAGCTATAATGGAACCCACTAATAACCTGACTAAATATAATCCCGTAGGAATCCAACTAGATAAGAATTAATTGGAAACTAGCTGCGACACCAAAATTGATTTAGGATAATCCCAAAAAGCTCAAATAGTTGTTAGATTTAAAATGTGGAAGCAAAACTCAAGTTTAGCATGTTAGAATCCACAAGTAGCCACAAAAATTGATAAGAAACAAAGAAAAAGATATCAGAAAAGAACTACGACAATTAGAATAAAAAATGGAAAAGAAAAGAGAGAAAAAGACTCAAAAGGGTCCAAATTGCCGCTCAAACATGTCATAATTTTACTAAACTTTCCAAACAAGAAGTGCGTCATCCAAAGGATCTACAGTTAAAATTTCATTAGATTTGGACAAGTTTTCATTTGTCAAATCATGAAATTTCAACAACAACAACAACAGCCTTATCCCAACTATTTGGGGTCGGCTACACGAATCCTGTTCTACCATTCCACTCTGTTTAGGGCCTTATCTGCTGTTAAATTACAAGC
>JAOXJP010083401.1:0-14914 GCA_025762735.1 Platanus orientalis | reverse complement strand
ACTACTGAGAGCATAGGCGATCTGGACACTCCCCAGTCTGCCTTTGCCTCTTACAAGCATGCTTTATTTATAGATAAAATGCATGGCGGAACTGAAACAAAAATACAAAAGAACTTCTTCATATGTGACAGGTGGAGCGCCAGAAGAAGGATGGCGCGCAGTAAGGGATGACGGATGGATGCCACGGGGCATATGGCTCGCACTGAGAAGATACGAGAAGGAGAGACGTGGCAGTCGGTGCGTACTGGGAAGTCACGGGCATTTTGGTGGAGCGCCAGGTGGCATGTGGCGCGCAGTGCTAGTCACGGGTGGATAAGCTCATCTAGTCAGAGTCGCTGGTACCGGGATAATGGGTAAAAGGTGACTCATCTGATGAGGTGTCTCCAAGGTGACCAGTGCGTTCGAAGAAATCGAGGAGTCCTTCGAATAGAGAGGCGGATATGGTGTCATCTTGAGCCGTCGGGTTATCCAGAATGTGGGGTGGTACTTGTTCCGGGGTGGTGTTGTTGAGGATGCACATGTATTCTTGGAACAGGGACCATGCTGTGGGATAGAAGTGGCGGTGGGTCATGTAATGGAAGTTTGCCCAAGTGTAGAGACGGGCTGATGGTGAATGGGTGTAGTAGGAATGGTATGGATGGGGGGGGGGTCTGAAAAATCCTGGATAAAATCCGTTGGATTGTGGAAGGTAATAATGGCAAATTGGGCTTGGATGGGTGTGAAGATGGATTGCCAGACGGGTAAAGGATGAAACCATTTGAGAAGGGTGGAGAAGTGGGAGAGATGACGAGGGATGGCAGGGTTGATGATAGCTTGAGCTATGAAGGCAGAAACCAGAGGGACGTCAAAAATGAAAGCAATGGTATATTTTTCAAAAAGATACCAGAGGAAGCAGAGGGCTTCTCTGGGGAGATTATAGTAACGGCGGATTGTGAACGGGGCAAGGAAAGGAAAGTGGGGGTGGGGAATGTGAGAAAATATGCGGCCATGTCGGCGGAGTTGAAGTTTGAGGAAAGTATGGAAGTTATGGATGCTGCGGGTTGGTTGGATATATGACATGAGAACTGCCTGGATGTCATCTGGGAGATGAGATATATGGGTTAATGGGTCATCAGGGGGAACGGGAGTGAGAGGGTAGAGAAGGGCAATGGGGGCAGGATGAGGATGGAAGAGATGGGGTTTGCGGGACAACAGGTCTGCAAGCTCATTGTGGCTACCTTTGATATGTTTGACAGTAAAAGACCAGTTGGCGAACCAGGCGGACCAGCGGAGAAGTTGAGCATTGGGAATGGCCTTCTGTTTGAAGTGGAGCATTTGGGGGAAAGTGGAAGAATCCATTTCAACAGTAAAGCGGCGGCCAGTGAGGTGAAATTGAAATTTTTCAATGCCACGCTTAACAGCAAGAATTTCTTTAAAAGTGGAGTGGTAGTGAGCTTCTGCTTGAGAAAAGGGTCCACTTTTATATCCACAGATATTTCTGGTTCCATTGTCTTCTTCATAGAGGACTGCTCCCCAAAAGTGATTGCTGGCATCTGTTTGGAGGACCCGGGGGGTTGCTTCGCCAGGGATATGAAGGGGGGGGAGGGTTTTGGAATGGCTTTTCAGAAGTTGGACTGCTCGGGTGTGCTTGGAAGACCACGGGGGTGGGGCTTTGGAAAGCAAGGGGGAGAGAATGGACCTGTGTGGAGCAATATGGGGAATGAAGTCGGCCATGTAATTGACCAGGCCGAGGAATTGCTGGATCATCTTGGGGGAGGTAAGGTGATCTAGAAATTGTTGAAGAGCAGTTGAAATGTGGGGCTGAAGAGTGTAGGTGCCATCATGAAGGTGTGTTCCTACGAAGTCAATTTCTCTTTTCCCGATTTCCATTTTTGCTTGGGATAGCATTATGCCATGATGGTCGATGAGGGTGGCAAATTGGTGGAGAAGACGGTGGTGCTCCTCAGGGGTGCTGGAGAATAGAAGGAGATCATCAATGTAGATGAGCAGGTGAGGGAGGATGGGTTGGAAGATTCTGACCATGGCTTGTTGGAACAAAGAGGGAGCAGTTTTGAGTCCGAAGGGTAAAACTGTCCAGTGAAAATGGTGGTTGGGGATGGAAAATCCCGTTTTTGGCCTGTCATCAGGGTGGAGGCCTAATTGCCAGAATCCAGATTTGAGATCAAATTTTGAAAAAATGCGAGCGGCTTTGATATGCTGGAACATATCGTTTTTCTGGGGAAGAGGGAACTTTGAGTCAGCCAAGAAGTGGTTTAGAGGCTGGTAATTTACCACAAGGCGAAGTTTTCCTCTTGCTTGCTCGGCTCGCTTGTTTACATAGAATGCTTCACAAGCCCACGGGGATGAAGTGGGTTCTATGAGACCTTCTTTTTGCAGGTTGGCCAGTTCGTCGACTGCTTGCTGATAAAGTTCAGGTGCCATGCCTCGGTGGGATGCAGTAGTTGGGTTGGCATCTTCGTTCAGCTTAAAGGGAAGGTGAACGTAGAAGTCGGGGTTTTTCCAAAGAGGGGTTTTATGGAGGAATGTGGAGTGAGAGGTGGCACAGGCGGCTTGCAACAGTTGGGTGGCTGGATCATAAGACAGATGGTAGAGCTTGGGAATGTGGGTCCAAGGTAGGAAGTGAGGGGGAGAAGTGAGGCCATGGCGACTCCATCTGAGATTTGGCAATTGGTGGAGGAGGTCAAACCCTATGAGCAGATCTTTGCCGGAGAGCTTACATCCAAGAACGGCATGAGTGATTTTTAGGTTTGGAAACAATTGGATTGTAATGGGCTTGCTGATTTTGGTGATTTGAAAAAGTTCACCATTTGAAGAGGCATTTTAATGACACCATATCTAATCCATCCATTGTCTCTCTATATAAATAGTTATAGAATACGTTGCGTGTAGGTTGCATTAAACTTCACATCCATTAAAGGGTAATGGATGGTTGAACTGTCTTTACCTTGGAAGTCGTCGCATTGCATTTGACTGGTCGCTTTGGCAACTAGCAGAATATGCCCTTAAGAAGAAGGGCTGCACCATGGAGAACACCCATCTATTCAACTTTGGGCATCTCCTGTGATTTAGTTGGGTGCAGTTATATTGATATTGATATTGATTGATATGATCATGGTTTATTCCTTAATTATAGGAATTATTTGTTTTCTCATCCGATAGTTATGATCCTTGATTATAGGATTGGTTTCGTATTTAAAAAAAATTCATGAAGGAATAAATTTCTAAAGGAATACTAAACATGGGAGAGAGCATCTATGAGGGAATCTTTTTTTTTTTGCTTCCCACTATAGTTAAATGGATGGTGCTTTGGAAAGATTAAAGAACAAACATTTAGATATAGTGGTTTACGAAAGATTTTAGGGGTTGACATTTTGGAAAGAGAGATTATTGGGATTAATAGTTGTTATTGTGTATTGAATTTCCAAATTTAATAAACAATCATAAATGTGGAACAATTGATTAGAAGTTGTATAACTACAAATCTCCCTACATTTAGTTAGAGGGTGTTTTGGGAATAAAGGAAAAAATGAATTAGAGTGTCCACATGGATGAGAGAGAAAGGGGTGTGAGGTTACTATATATATAAATTTTTGAAATGACTTTTAAGTAAATGAAAAGAGCAAAGACCTTTTTTTAACAAGTTAATAAAATGGGGGTCGAAACTGTCATACCAATGTAAATGTGTTTAAAATGATGACATGATTGGGTTATGGCCAAGTCCTAGGGTCTTTGGATTGCAAACTATTGTGATATGACCCTAGGAGAAGGCAGAGACCACAAAAGATCAGGATGGGTTAAAAGGTAGTGACTGAGTAGGGATTACGCAACCTGATCACGCTGACATAACAGCCACAAACAGCGGCCTTGTTCCCCATGTAAGATTCAGGTATTAGATACTCTAGGGACCTATAAGTGTTTGTTTTAATTTACTAGGGTTAATCTTGTAGTTGGAAGAAATATTTATAGTGGTAGGAGAATGACAATTTAGGGAAATATTCAAGGGATTTATTTGTGAGTCGTTTCCTTTCATAGTTGGCCAACTTAGTCATTATGGACTGATTGGAAGGAGGGGAGTTATTGGGCCGTTTCCCCTCATAATCTTCACCTCCTAAGATGGAAAATTTAGTGGGATTCAAATTTGAACAAGCCTCCATAATGAATTGCTTGACAGCCGTTTTAGAGGGATTGAATTCCTCTTTATTTTTCATCCTTCTTTGAAGGGATTCAACATTGATGGTGTTCACGTGACGATTTGAGCTAGATGTCCACGTTATCTTGTCTTCTCTATCACCTACTCCAAGCTTCGGTAATGGTGATTTCTAAGAGTTGTCTAAACCTGCATTCTCCATCATGCACGAAGACATTCCCCATGGGTTTTTTGCCAGTTGATCTACGAGTTCATATATTGATCACCTCTTTTAACTTTAGCTCCAAAAGGTTGAACAATGTTTGATGGAGTTCTTCAAGGTACTTTGACAAGATTGTATTTTGAAGCTCCTTCAACTTTAAGCAGTTTTCTTGGATGTTCCCAGAAGTCTACAGAAAAAGAAAATGTGAGAGATTCTTATATTTCAGTGAGATTATTTCGACTTTGGTCTTTATTTGTGAGTGATAAGTTGATAGTTTGTCAGAGGGGTTTCATTACCTTCAGGCTCACCTTGGATCTTGCAAACTTACCCCATTTTCCTTTCTCCAAGAATCATAGGCTTTGGTTCACTAATCCCTTTCACTAGTTTTAGGACAATCTTTTCATTCAAATATTCGACTGATAGGCTATGGAACTAGACCTAGAAATCAACCTTCTCTAGGACATACTTATGTAAGCAAAGTTGGGTTTACATCTCTGCATTAAAATAACATCGTTGTTGTATATCCATGGTGCTCCTCCCATTATCTTTTCAACTTGCAGATTGTTCTTATAGCGTATGAGAAATTTTTTTTTGTGGTATTCATGCACTCAAACATTGCCGAAGACCTTCCAAATTTTTTGAAGTACTTCTTTAATTCCTATAAAGTTGAAAGGTTTGTTTGATAATACCTTCCCCACCAAACTTCTTCTTTAGTCGTCAGGCTCCTTAAGTTCTTCCTTTTGGAAGTCGATATATATATATATATATATATATTTGTTGAGGGTCTCGGGAATTTCTCTACTAAAGCATTGTGAATCTCCATGTCCATTGCTATAGCTGCCCAAAAGTAGTTTTCTAAAATTCATGTAAGGGAGTAGAAGAACATGTCATACATGTCGGAAATGGTTTTGAAAACACCCAGATTTTTGTCATTTGATGTGAGTCCACATGGGTTTGTATTCACCTCAATGAGGAGAACAACACCGTATGGTTAGATGCTCAAAATCGTCAATGGGTGAATGAGAAATTGTCTCCAAAAGTGCCTAGTTGATCACTGGTAAAACTGGTAAAAGTGTGTGAAATTTGAATATTCCCACATGGACTAGCCTAGAAATTTATGTGTGTTCATATACACTAATGTTGAACATAAGTTTGGGCAGCAAGGGGCACCGCTATTTTGTGGATGGGAGAGGACCTAGCCAACATGGGCCGGGCCTATATTTAAATACACACATGCGCGCCGAACCGAATCGGGTCAAGTTGGGTTAGGTCAATAAGAAAAATAAATAAATATCATTTTTGTTAATATTTTTCTTTTTGCTTTTTCTTAGAATCAGTTACACCTGTGGGGACATGTCCCTTTGAACATGTTTTATAGTTTTGCCCTTGTGGAGGTGTGTCTATTCGTTCGGTTTTACAACTATGCCCTTGGAACTGTTGGGCTGAATACACACATGTGGCTATTAAATCACACCTATTAACATGTGTCCATTCTGTACAAACATGTAGGTGTCTCTTAAATCATCCCTTTCACACATGTCTGTTCTATACAGATGTGTAGGTGGCTATTAGATTGCACCTATTGGTCATTTGTGACTGTACGAAATCAAAGGTTGTGCCCCTATACTTGTTTCGAACAAACACAAAAAATCTATAAATAAGAGGTCCCTCCATTCATTTCATTCATTTAATTTTCGGTCAAGGCATTAGTGCCTCATAGTGCATCCGTGTCAGTGTTAGTGTGAGAGAGAAGTACAACACGAGTTGGTTCGCCGAACACACAGATTGTAGTGTTGCTTCTATGTGTGGAAGATCATTGTATCTTGGGAGGTAGACGTCCGAATTTTGTAAAGCACCAGTGCGAGGGATGAATTTGTCTTAAGGACATAGTGTTAAACACTAGCCTTGATCTAATTAGGTGAAGTTTTGATCATCCGAGTCAAGTAATTATTTCGTTTATTTAATTCAAGTATTTTTATTTTTTATAGTGTTGAGCACATATATAGAATAGTGAAATAACAATACTAAGATAACAAACAATGCAATTGATTTTCAAGAAAGAAGTAATGCCTGATAGTATAACCAAGCTTGAGATGTTAGTTATGAGAAACAGGTAAAAAATAGCCTACACTAGAGCAGAATCTTAGCAAGCATTGAGAATTAATGAATATGGGCTGCTATAATGAAGTAATAACAGAAGAAATACAAAAATTATGACAAGATCAACAAGAGAAGAAGCACTTATTGTGAACAGTAAGACATGAATAGTAACTTGTGAACAATAATCGTGAAGAAGAAGATAGAAGAACCAAAGAAATCACACTTAGGTTTCAAATAAATCACACTTCCAAGAGGTGTTTAGCAATTTTATTTCAAAATTCATTACTATAAAAGGTTAGATAACACATTAGACGTCCTCCCTTAATTCCATTATCAAATGATCACAAATCAGTAACTTTGAAACATCAAACTTACAACATAAATTAATAACCAAACAAGAGTAAAACCTAAATAGAATTAAAATAAACAAACTTTGACCCAAAAACACATAAAAATGGTCAATGTTGAGAATTTTCAACAACAATGGTTGAAGATTCAAGCTTGTTCTACATTGATTTTGGTTGTAGAGTGAACCGTGGAAGTTTCTAGATTTGATTAAGTGTAATCATAAAAAATGGGTAGACAATTTGAAATCATGGTCATGCAAGGACAACCTTGAAGTTCTAGAAATTCAATTTTTATGATTAGAATCTTAAGAAGTTCAGTGATCTCCAATCAAGTCATGACTATATAAAAGTAAAATCCATTGAATTTATATTCTGTTTCTTTAAGATGACTTCAGCTGGCCTTACTAGTTACTAGGGTTTCTTTTATTTGTTTTCTCTTATTCAGAGATACAACTTACTATTATCCAAACCTTAGCAAGCTGTATGTTCATTCTGAACACAATTCAGGCCGTGTTTCAGTGAAAGTATACTTGTTGAGAATTTTAACAACAGTAGTTTGATTTACTATTTTATATTTTGATAAGTAGTAATAGTTGAAGTTCTGACTTGTTCTAAATTAAGAAATCAAGTAAATTTTACAGTCACCAAAAAAAATCTTTTAGAAACCATGAAAGACAAAATATATGAGAAAGACTATATAAATTATAGTTGGAACATCAGGACCATCGGATTAATGTGATTTTGAATGTGTAAGTTACATAAACATCAACATACACCATATGAATATCAACAAACCCTGGTTCATTTTTATAATATTAACCCTATTCAAATTGCTTCTCATGAAGAAATAGACAGGTTAAAGAACTTAAGATATTCATACACCCTGAATTATTGTTTTTCAGTGGAAAAATCAATGATCAACAAGACTAACATCTGGAATAGATTAAACAAAATCGAGTGAAAAGAATACAGGATCATTATCACCATATACTTTATAATAAAAATATACTTAGAGAGTTTCATTCAAACTATTCAATCAACATGCCAATTAAAAGTTACATAAATGAAATATATATTTTACCCTGTCTTTACTTCAAACACAGGGTAAAATGGTTACCATGTAATATATTTTATGGGACAATTAATTAGAAAATAATCAAGGGACCAAACCTGTGATGAATAAATCACTTGCTACATTTTTTTGCTTATTTTCTCTCTTTAAAACACACACAGAGATCAATGATGCTTCATTTTACTACTAATCAGTTATTTAACTCTATCCTATAATAGAAGAAAAAAAGAAAGAACGAACATCCAAAGCTCAAATGCTGCATCTTATTACTAATCAAGCCACTTTTTTTGGGTACTAACTAATCAGGTCACTTTAGTCCTACATATACACAGTTGTTTTAGTCCTATCCCATACCCTACTAACTCCTATAGTCCCCATCCTAAACCCTAACAAATCCCTAGTGTTACATTAGTTGTTTCATTCTATAAAAAAACTTATTATAGCCACAACTAAGTCCTAAGTACCTTGTTGTTTCTCTTGTACCTGGGTCTAGTTTCCACTCAAAACTTAGGTTGCTGTTTTGTAAACCATTTTGAAGCATCTAGTCCAGTTGGAGATGATTGAACTAATATGTTATAGGTTCAAATTTTCTACAATCAGACTAGATATGATGAAGATGAAGATGATTCAAATTAGAATTTAAAATAATTTGAGCTATTTCTATTCAGCTTGGCAGGTCATTTACCTCAATCAAGTTTTAGATGGTTGCAACAGAGAAGTGATGATGCATCCAACAGGAAAAAGATCTTTCTGTTGACAGAGTTTACTAACAACCTCTTGATAAGCTCATACCTTCAATGTGAAGTCAGTCAGTAGAGTGACTTACCTGCAAAATAAAAGAAATCAATATCATCAATGTTTGACATCATTACTATCATCAAAAAAATGAATATAAAAAAACAATGAAACAATAATGATCCATTTTCCTCCACAACCATGTAAAACATCAAAATGTAAGGGAAAAAATGATGATCAACCATCCCTACAGCTGAATAGCACATCTCTCACCTTTTCAAAAGGCCTAAAGCACTACTATGAAGGTTGCTACATGCCATGGTTTATTTATGGTTATATAGCTTGCATTCTATAACATACTGAAGCATGTCTTCGCTATTAAACTCCCATGATCCTCCTGAGTTGATACCTTTAAAGACCAAAGAGTCTACCACATCACATGTTAATACTTCATATTGAGTTTGTATAAAAAATATAACATCAGAAGAAAGTCTCGCATTATTCAAACATCTGTGAGCTCTCACTTTCAAAATAAAAAAATTATTCTGTTCATCCGAAGTAAATTCTTGCAAAAGTAACTAAAAATTAGTCTAGAAGTAACTAAGCAAGCAATCTTTGAAAAGAAAACCAAAAATGTGAGGAAAGACAAAGAAGAGTCTTTTTCTGAACTGCTTCTAGACACATATCTAGTAGTTCCTACCAAACATTTTCTCAGATCTCCAAAAAAATTACCACCTAATAACCACTACAAACTCACAGAAGAACGAGAAACAACAAGAAATTTAGAAATGCAACCCCTCACTTTCCAGTAAATAAAAAATTCATGGAAAATACTCCATAGATCATATCAATACAACTAAAAACACCAAATTTAAAAGTTATAATTCCAAGAAATGAAGATCTAAATCACCAGATATAAGAATCTCCCTTTCCAAGGATTACACTCTCGTTCTGATTAGGAATAGAAGAATAAAGCCCCTCGCTACCTCCATGGACAACGAAAGCATTTCCTTTACTAATAAATCTCTCAATCGTATTCATGAACCTAAGCTTTAATGTAGGAAAAACAGAGGAAAATAAGAAGAAGAGCTGAGAAGAACTTGATTGACTCCATTAATTTTTGAAATGAAGCGAAAAGAAAAACAATAACATCAGAGAGAATTAAAATCGTTAAAAAATAGAATACCTAATAAAATAAAGCTCAAAACTTGGAATTATCCCAAAATTGGTACCTGGAATGTGGATCCACATGCCTCATGACTCCTAAAGCCTTCGGCCAAAGCACAGAGACAAGAAGTTTATGCATAAAGGAAGGACACGGGAGCTTCTCTTCCTTACAAAGAAAACAAACAACATCCACCATGTAAACCTTCCCCACACATCGACAATCTTTGAGATCAATTTTCTCCTTCAACGAATGATCGCAGCTCCACACACTAAGATAGCGCTCTCCCAATCTCTTCAACGCCACTAATGCATCGCTGAAGGTAGCAGAGATTGAGAGCAACCTCAACGCCAACTTTCCAAGGCAGAGGTCGGATACCTCATGAGCGAGTAAGCTTACTGCCATGCAAGAGAAGCAAAAACCTTCGGATAAAACCATTGAAAAACAAATACGAAAGCTTAAACCCTAAAAACCCTAAAAAGTTTTGTTCATATATTTTGCTCTGTTTGCTCTATCCAAAAGCAGGGAAGACAAAAAAAAAAAAACACAGAACTTTTTAGGGCTTCAGTTTTGTTTCACTCTAGCTCTGGAGGTGGGACGATGGATATTCGAGTAGAAGCTAAGAGAGATCAGTAAACAAATTAGGAAGCTGAGCCATGGATAGGGTTTATGCAACGTGAGAACTCGATGAACACTCCTTAGTCTTGATTCTTCTCCTCCGTTGCAGCCTTGATTTCCCTTCTCGGAGAGAGACAAAATGGAAAGAATAGGGTTCAATTTTCATAAAGAGACCAAATGAAAAGAGGGGGTTCGGTTTAAAATTTAGCAATTGGGGCTTACTTTTAGCATCAACGTTAGGGATCCAGATTTGGAATCTGGATGCCAAGAACTGAAATTGCGAGAAAGAATCATAGAAAAAGCGATGGAAACACTACTCAAGTTTCTTCGCCAAAGCCACAGTAGGGTTCCTGCTGATGGAGCACTCCATTTTTCTCTTTTCCCGTTTTTCTGTTTTGGTTCATTTTGGTAAAGCGACAAAATAAAAAAAAAAGTCCAACCCTAGAATCATCAACATTTGATGAAGTTTATGTTAAATGCTAAATTAACGGTATTTGATGCAAGTTATGCTTAATGGTTAATTAATGAAAAAAAATCATTTAATATATATTAGCGTTTTGGGTCAACAAACTTTAAACCGATAGCAGAAAAGGGCTGGTACCGTCAACTTTTTAAGTTAACGGAAAATTGTTGCCTTTTCTTGACGTGATAGCTAACTTTCGTGAAAACGAACACACCAGCACAAGTACCAACTGCGCTAGTCGATGTAGATATTCTTTAGCTAAACAAAAACAGAGATATAGAAAAGTGAAAAAGTGTAGTGTGAAAGAAACCAAAGAAGCCCGGCAACAAATTGTTGCTTAGGAGTTAGGAATCAGCTTTAGAAAGTGATCCCATTTGCAAAGAAAGTCGTGGGCTATAACACGATTGCATTATACCACTCTTAAGAATCCAAATGCCAATTTTCATCACTATCCCAAATGAAATGGGTGGTCGTGAAATAATAGAACCAGGATCCACAACCAAGGCGGCCGACGTGAGCAAAATCCAATATTTTAAGACATTTTCTTTCGGAAACTGGTAGAAAAGACTGTTCTCTATATCAAGGATGGTGTATACCCATTACGAGAAGATAATTGGATATAAATCTCATATATTAGTTTCATACATGCATGATCTTTGCTATTAATTAAACCTTACTCTATTTCCATCAATTTGTAAGAAAAATGATTCCAAAATAATGGGTTTTTCGCAGGATCTTCAATCTCGAATGTAGACCCGGTGTCCATTCTATCACCACTCCGATCCCAATTTAATTTGTCAATTTGATAATTTTCCATGTGTTAATAGTGGGTCCTCATATGGTCACACTATTGACGTAATGCATTAAGAATAATTAAGAAGTTTGGCTTTGTGGACTCACCCTTTTTTACCATATAGGTGGAGAATAATACATCAATTCTTCAGATAGAGCTGTGTAGATTCCCAACTGGAAGAAATTTAATATTTAAATTAGATAGTTGAAACATAATTACAAGAAACAAAAGACAATGAATCAAGTTGGTTTGACACTTAATTGATAGATGCATGCCAAATTTCACAAAGTTTTTATTATTAATTTTGGTAAGTAATGACAATTGGACATGAAACGAACATAAATAAACGGGCCAAATGCATAGACCTTACTTCTGTCACTTTTATGGGATATGTGTGCTTGGGACTGTCACAGGACCATCCCACAAATTGGGGACGATCCCAACTCTGTTCAGAGGTTAAGAGGGCAACTCATGCCAATACAAGACAAGGTAAGGTGTGAGTGTTAAATGGGTTTCAATCTGCGTAAAATAAAGGAACCATATCCCCTTATCATCCGTACTGGGTTCCACAAGACACAAGGGGGTGGGCCCATACATATTTTGCATGTGCCCCACTGGTGTCCGTAGAACATGTGGAACACAGTGCGGATGATACAGGGGACATGGCTCCATAAGAGAACAAAGCGGATTTTCTGTAGCCCTGTTACTGTAGTATTACTATAGTCTCCAACCGCAGTGCAACACATCAAAGGAGATGAAGTTAAGCCTTGGTTAAACAAACCGTGATTAAACCCTGGTTGAGCCAGTGGGTTGCATAACCGAAAAGCAAAACCAGGTTTTGATGCTTGGAACGCTATATTTCTTTCTCCTTGAACTCGCCAGTGGAAATCTCTATGAGCTTACATTCTCGCTGGTAGTTAAAAGATGAACGGGATTCCGTATCACCATAAGATCAATGAGATTTGTGCTTTTGAATGCATATAAAACAATGAGCCTAGATTTGGAGAAGCCATGAAAAATGAGACTATAACAGTATCACCGTAAGAGCCTAGATCTGAAAAAAAGCTAATGGAGGAGAATACTGAGACCTCCTATCTATCGATTCTGATGCACCTACAGAGTATTGACTTTAGGAGAACCGATCAAAAAACTTTCCAAGAAGACCAACTTGGGGAACCTTTAGCGATCTCCCAGCTCATAAAATGGCAAGGCCATCGGTGAGAAGTAAAAAATATCTTTCAGTACCCAACTCCCAAAGTATTACAGAAATAGTCCTGACTGTTGTTTAGATCGCCCGACACCTAAAAGCTAGTCGAGATCTTGAGGCACCCGGTATCTAAGAATCCTTGACGTGTAGAAATATAATGACCCTGACTACTCTGCTTAAAGATAAGCATAGCCCATAAATCGTTATGAAAAGAGAATATTTGCTACAGCAAGCCTGACATTCTGAGAAAATGACAGAGAGAGCAGAGGGAGACGCGGCCAAGAACATGGGGGAAAGCGACATGCGGATTTCATTTGATACACCATTACTCTAGCCTATAAATAGGGGCAACGATTCACTCTCCAAGTAAAAGATATTAGAAGCCTTAATTTAAGAAGCCTCCTTCTACATTCCCCCTTGTTATCTGACTTGACCGTCAAAGAGCTAGAGGTCGGCCCCCCGCCAACACCTAGCTTCCTGACATTCTCTTATTTCGTGTGTGCAGTGCTCGTGCCGCCAGGGATCTAGAACAACCGTAGGACCATCTAATGAGCGTAAAGGTGTCTGTAAACCGATATGCCATCAGTTGGCATCATTTATGAGAAGTTGTTTCCCTGAGAACCTCAGGTCTGCATGGTTAAAACCAGGTCAATGGCAGCTCAACACAACGAGAGTGCCGGAATTGACGGTCGAGAAGCCTCTGTCTCCTATAGAGCACACCTCAAAACACTAAGGGTGATTGGTTGTCCTCGAGTAGAAGATTCAAGGACTGACGACAAGCGTACAGTTGCTAATAGAATAAAACCAACAAATTATACAATAGTTGAGAGGCCGGAGAGGTGCGACCGGCAACCATGACGTGAGACGGTCAGGACCCTACCTCCCCCCAACCAAAAGTTGTGATCAGGAGTGCGAAGATGAGACAGTAAGCGTTACGGCCTCCCAATTTCGGGAGATGAGCTAACTTGGAGAAAGGATTCACACTTCAGATCTCTGGGAAGAGAAAATGATGGATATAAGGAGGGAGATGGCGACCATGAAGGAAGCCCTCAAAGGAAAAGCCCCAGCCACCGTCGACGAATTGATTCAAAGGACAGACCATCCCTTCACCTCAAAGGTAATAGCTCGACCACTTCCTGATAAGTTTAAGTCACCTCAAATAGAGATGTTTGATGGTGGCAAGGATCCCCTCAATCATTTGAAGGCGTACAAGATGCATATGAATCTCCAAGTGGCACATGGCAAAATCATGTGTCAAGCCTTTCCTACGACGATTAAGGGTTCTGCCCGAATGTGGTTTAGCCGACTGAAGCCCGATAGCATCTTGAACTTTATGGAGTTAAGCCAACAATCTGTTAGCTACTTCATAGGTGGCTAATGACACCGGAAACCAGCCACTTATTTGCTGAACATCAAGCAAAACAAGGGAGAGTCCCTATGGGACTACATGTCATGGTTCAATAAAGAGATGCTGTAGGTGGATGATGCCGAGGAGAAAGTGATCGTGGTCACTCTCATGGTAGGGTTGTTACCTTCCAAGTTTCTTTTCTCTCTTTCTCTAAGAATCCCACATCCCACATGGTTGACCTCATGGTGAAGGGGCAATAACACATGAATACTGAGGACACCCTTAGCGCCAGATGAAAGCGAGATGTCGAGCATAGTTTGAAGAAAGTTTACTGTTCTTGAATAAAGAAATTAGTAAAATTCATTTAAATAACCACATAACTACATACGTTTTTCCATGATCATCATATGAATCTTTGAGATCTAATCTTAAAGAAAGTTTAAGAAGAGTACCTCAATGACTAAACTAGACACAAGAATCCAATCCGACCCGGTCTCCAAAGTATTCACACCTGCTCTAGAATTCTCTACGCTTCTCCCACCTCCAAAAAAGTTATAAGACCTCACCTGAACGTGGGTACCTTTATATATAAAGTATTTGAGAAGCCAAAATAACCCTATGGGGTGTGGGATCCTTCTGAGATTCTTATCCTTAGGCTGTGGGGCCTAGTATCCTTATTTAAGTCAAACTAGAATAAGGACACCCTATCTTTTGTTA
>JAOXJP010083390.1:0-14914 GCA_025762735.1 Platanus orientalis | reverse complement strand
TGTTGGGGGTATCTCAGAACTATTTATTCTTTTTAATTAATCAAATCCCACTGAAAGTTTTATAGAGCTACCTTCACGATAAACCTAATAAATCACAAATTAAGTCACCTAGTATAAAATTGTATCCTTCCCACATCCAACCATGAAGAAGAAAATGGAATAGAAAGAGAAACTTCAAAGAGTCAATCTTACCTTAGTGAACATAATGACAAGAAAACTATTTTCAAAAACATTGTTTTTATCCATTGTTGTGGCATCTTTAAGAGCTTTTCCTTGATGGATAAGCATTTGTTGTGCAGCAGGGTAAACATCTGGGCCATGGACTGTTTCTATGTTCTTCTTCACATCAGCAACCTGCACAGAACATGTACAATTTGAGCTGACAAAATAAGAACAATGGTAGTTAATCTCAAGCTTTTACTTGAGGATGTCTTCCAAATATCATAACAAAATATACATCCAAATTAAGTTGCAATAAAATCCTCGAACATAACCATATACACCTGAAGTGTATAAGATTTCATTGTCATAGGAAGCCAATATGATCAACTGAACATAAACTTACCAAGTAAAATTCATGTTGAGGACGTGAAAGAACAGGTTTTTCATTGTAAGCATGCATAAGTTTCCTCTCAACTGCACTTAAACAAAACAACATTAGGAGGCAGTGCAAGGTGAATGGTCATACTCTGTTTTTTTATTATTATTATTAATCTGTTCCAGAATTAAAAAATGGTCATACTCTGAAATTGAGCAACTCCAGTGAGCATAACAGCCACGTTATATAATTCTTAACTTAATAGTTCAGACTCATGTTTGACTAATGATCAAATTCAAAAATAAACAATGGTGGCACTCGCATAATATGGAATTGGCATGTCCTTCCCTCCAATTGAAGGAAAGTTTCAAGGTAGTCTTCTTTCCTAGTACTTGGTGAACCAGGGCTTAGGGCTCTTCTCTTGTCACCTGAAGGGACTAAGGCATCTGTCATGTTAGCTTCCATGAACTACTAATGAAAAAAAACCTGCAAAAAATAAATAAATAAAAAACAATACTATATAGATTAGTGATAAAGAACATTTCCCTTTCCTCCCACACCAAAACCTCAATATCAATTAACAACTCAAGCTCAACAACTCATTAAATAGCAAAACCAAACAAATAATCTCCACAAAATCATTTTGTAAAGAACATTCCCCTTTCCCCACACCAAAAAAAGTAAATTGAAGCATAGAGAAATTCCAAACAAATATTCTCCATAAATCAACAGCTTAATAAAGTAGCAAAACCAAACATTAATTTTTTTTATTTAAAAAAAATAGTAAATATATATTTCTTATTTGAGTTATTTCTATCGTTCATACCAAGAATCCAATCCGATTGTGATTGAGCAGCAACCTGAAAAAAATCACACAAAAAAAAAAAAAAACTATTATAAAAATATATACAAAATGAAAAACAAAAAGGGAAGATAGAGTAGAGAGGGATGAGAGAGAGGGCCTACGAGAAGAGAGAGAGAGAGAGGACTGAGAGAAGAGCGAGAGATGGATGAGAGGAGAGATAGTGAGAGAGGGTTGAGGGGAGAAGAGAGAGAGAGAGACGGAAGAAGAAAGAGAAAGAGGGAGGCGAGAGAGGGCCTGCGAGGAGAGAGAGGGAGAGGACTGAGAGACGAAGAGAGCAAGAGATGGATGAGAGGAGAGAGGGAGAGGACTGAGGGACGAAGAGAGAGCGAGAGATGGATGAGAGGAAAGAGCGAGAGAGGGTTGAGAGGAGAAGAGAGAGAGACTAAGGAAAGGAGAGGAACGAAAGGAGAAAACTGGGAGTGGGAGGAGAGGAGAGAGATGAGATAGCAAGAGGAGGAGGAGAAGAGAGAATGAGGGAGAGAGGGAGGAGAGAGCATACCTACGGTGCCTGAGGAAGATTGAAGAAGAAGTGTGTCAACTGACGAAGCCCTAAAATTCTCCAGGGCAGAGCACAACGCGCCAACAAAAATCCCAAATTCCCAATTTCCCCTAAAACACCGAGTATAATCAGCGGAAATGTCAATTTCCATTTTTCGCCCTCCTACAGTCATACTTCCGTCCCTCAACGAGTCATGGTATTCCATTTTTCACCCTCATACAGTCATACTTCCGTCCCTCAGGTCTAACCTCAGGCCTACCTTGGGCCTAACCTCAGGCCGGGCTGAGGCATACCCAAGCCCGGCCCTATGTATTGTTTGGGCTTTAATTGAGGGCCAAGCTTTTATCGGGCCAGTCTTTTTTAGGCCAAATTGAGGGCCGGGCTCGGGCCGGCCCGGCCAATGCCCACCCCAAGTCTTTGCTATTGCATTATTGATTAAGCCACCTCTTCTAATTTCACACAATTTGTTTAGGCTGCGTTTGGAAGCCACCTATAGTGTAATCATTTCATTTGAGTTTCTGAAGGCATTTGTAACCATGAGATGATGGTTCTGTAATGAAATCATTCAAATGTATGTTGCTTTGTTAACTATAATTATAAATGAAGTCATCTTAGATTTTTCTGTAAAATGAAATGATTTATGTTATCAAGCACAAATGGCTGCCAATATGAATGAGTTCATTATAAACCATCCTGTTGTAGCTACAAATTCCTTGAAAAACTCAAATGAAATGATTTCATTACAGGTGGCTGCCAAACATGCTATTAGTCTTTGATTGGATATGAGAAAAGTACAAATGTCGATAAAACCAGAAAATACACAAAACAAGACTAAAGTATTTGACAAACAAATATAAAGACGAGGGAAAGAAATTTATTCATTTTGTAAGAATTACAAATTGAAATTTGCAAAGAAACCAAAGTGGCCAAGAAAATGGGTTATGGAAGTCATGTGGTCGTGGGTTCACTTAACCAGCTCAAGGAAGAGGCCAATATATATATTGACTTAATTTTCAAGTTCAATATTCAAGTATGCCAAATAAGCAGTTGTAATCAAATTATGGATTTCAAGCCAATGGACTGCTACAAATATACAAAGGAATATTCTTACTAACAAACAAAAATTTTTGTTTCAAATTTGCAATTAAGCCAATCCCTATGCTTTAAATTGTTGTAACTATTTCAACCATGCTCATCAATTAAAAGAAGTTGTACACAAGCATTAGCTACAATGACATTGACTAATCCACAAGATCCAAAATAGATACCTGATATTGGAGTAAATGCTCATATGACATACGATCTAGGTACATTGAATATCATTTATCCTTATTTTGAAAATTATAAAATTATCATTGGTGGTGGGAAAAAATTGTCTATTTCACATCGGATTCTACCACTCTTCCCAAATATGATGATAGTTTACTTCTTTTTAACATTCTTCCAGTGCCTAAAATTACTAATAGTTTATTATCAATTGGTGAACATTTAAATGATTTATCATGTGTTTTAGTTTGTATCTCATGGATTTATTATTAATGATAAGAGAAACAAAAAAATATTGATAATGAAAACTAAAAGAAGAGTTACGCTCTTGGAGAGAAAGAGAGCTAGAGCATTTTATTTTACAAGGCGAATGAGAATAATTAAGAAAATATGGCACCAGTAATTGGGATATCAACATCATATGATATTTTTATTTATAAATAAAACAATTTTATAGTTGAAATAGTAGTAATGTTTGTGAAAGATGCCAATTTGAGAAAAAAAAAGTAAATTGTTATTTTCCTCTTTTTGAATAAGAGGTTAAAATTTTCTTTTGCTAAGGTATGTTGTGATAATAGGCGATAATTGCTTCAAATTACATTATTATCATAATTATAATAAACATTATTACATTTATTTTATGTGTATTTATACTAAATTATGTATTTTCTCTTGTAGGAATTCAAGAAAAGCCTAATTGGATATTGGAGCCCATTAACAAAGTCTTCCAATGGAGATAAAGTCCAAAGATGATGGAGATCAACATTAACTGATCCAATCAGTGAAGATCAAGCATCTAAGGGAATTCAAGTGTCAAGATTAATAGAGACGAATGATTAAACATTGGACCAGCTTAATCATCTGTAAATCAAGTAAAAGAACGTGTAGACTCTATGTACAAAAATAATTTCACTTCATTCCTGTTTTGAAAAACTCTTTAAAAAAGAGGTTCTGAGTCACTCATGGTATTTTACCTATAACTTTTTATTCAAAATTCAGATTAAGGCAAGACCAGTGGCATTGCAAAAAAGATTTGAATATTTACAATTTCATATTTCACGAAGAAAGTCAAATTTAGACAATTTCATGGTAAAAAATAAAAGGTAAGATCGAGCGAATTTGGAAAGTCATAAATTTAGAAAGTTTGAGAATCTTCTAACCGAATTATGACATGTTTCATAGTCATTTGTCTAAAAAAATTACTAGTAACTATTTGTATATTATTTTAATTTATTTGTACGTGACTTAAATACTTTATATAGTTATTTTAGTCCAAAGTGTGTAATCATGCTCAACATAGATTGAAATTTTCATAATAGTTCACATCAAAATTTTCATAATTTTTATAATATTTTGAAGCATTCTAGTGAAATTTCCATTAATCCTCATGACGAATAATCCATCAAAATTGAAATTTTGAACCTTGGATAGGTCTAGAGTTCAAACCTACATCTCAACATTTTTTTTTTTAATTCATGGGCCGGCCCGAAACCCAATCAATTAATGAGGGTTAGACCCAAACCCTGGCCCGAACCAAGTATATAATTACAGGGTTGGGCTTGGACCTACTATAGCCCAGCCCATGCCCATGCCCACCCCTAATTTGATATTGAAACGACTCAAATCAATCAGTATAAACAAAGGAAAGGATGTTTTGTCCATGATGGTGTCTAGGACACCAGGGGTCGTCATATGGAATAAAATGGGTGGATGATCCATTTTTTGAATATGGAATATACATTTTATTCCATATGCCATCTCCTGGTGTTCTAGACACCATCCTAGACACTAAATCCTGGATAGAACATTCTTTCAATATAAACAATTACCTACCAAAAAAGGATTTGTTGCACCCAAAACAGTAGTATATTCCTTTGTGTCCCCACATCACAAGCTGACACGTGATGGTGTTTTGACTTTGATACTTCTTTTGAATCGGCTTAGATTTGGTGTGTCTCCTAATGTCAGCCCAAGGTCAGACTGATATCAGGGGCTAATACACTAGTGGCGAAAAAGTGATTTACATTTTTTGGGGATGCTTTTCTCTTTGTGGCACTGATGTGTCAGCCCTTGATGTTGGGCTGACGTTAGGGTTGTACCAAATATTTGGGGTTACACTTACCTTAGTTTTCTTTTTTTCTTTTTCTTTATTTTTAGACCCTATAAACCCCATTTTATCTGTACCTATTTTTTCATTTGAAAACTGCTTTTACAAATTTAATCTTATACACCTCACCTTTTGTGTATAATACCACAGGGGACATGCTAATTTGGGTGTAGGAGATCCTTTCTCCACACCACCTCCAATGATTGTCCATGTTGGCAAAGACCTCTATAAGCATATCATTGATTGACACATGATGGGTTTTGAATTTGATCTCTCTTTTTTGAACACCTGATTTTTCATTTTAACACTTTTTTGGACGTTTCTAATTCTAAATACATCACATGTCAACTTATCATTCATCGTATATAAGACGCTTTTTCATCATAGAACATTTTCCTCCTTTTTACCGAGATGAAATTGTCCACAGTCTAAATCATCGTAAAGTCCAATGGGTTTATCACAGCCACAAAATGAATTGACACTTTGAAGATTTTAATATCAAATCAATCAAATCATCACTTTTTATGGGTCCCACGCTTCTGGTTAAGTTAAGCAAAGTGGCAAAAGACAAAACCCTACATGTTTGGGTCCTCTCATCGAAACAGTCGTGGGTTTTGTCTCTTTGGCGATCCATCTCCTTCCACCGGTAACCAACCCGACGGCTTACAAAGACGGTGGAGGAGAATGAGGGCAGCCGATGGCGATTAAGGTAATCTTTGTTTTTATCTTTATTCCTTGTTTTTTTTTTTTTTTGCGACTGGTTACGACACCATTTTTTTGTGTTTTTATTTAAGCAAAGAGACAAAACTCCTTTACGCATGGTTTTTCTTGAAACCAGTAGTAAAGGGGTTTTGCTTGTCGCTCTCTTCACCGGCCACCCTCGTTCCTTCTTGTCGCCGGCACCAGCAACGACGGTGGGGAACAAGTTTAATAGTTTAATGTACATTAGATTTCAGGTAAGCTTCTTTATTACCTTTTTTTTTTAATATTCTACTTCTTCTTTTTTCGTGTATGGTTTTAAAACCAGTCGCCGGCTTGTTTCAGTTATTCAAAGCTCTCTCAATTGAAAATTAAGTTTTTAACTGGTGTTTGTTTCAGTTCTTCAAAGGAAAAAGTAGGAAGTCTCTAAACGATTGAAGTTCTCTTCTGCCGCTCGACGAAACGAAATCCCTCAATCAATCCCTATCTCTTCGCCGGTGAGCACGAGCTTCTTCTCGGTTCAGAACCAATGAATCATCAATCTCCGGTGACCTCACTTCTTCTTTGCGCCTAATCCTTCCTCTTCACCTCACCTGTGACCGCTCACCGTTCAAAATCAAATAATTGCCGGCGACTGGTTTGGGAGAATGGTACTATGGTTATCGTTTATGGAGCAGATGGGGTTGAATTTTTAAATTTTCAGTAGTTTAGTGGGTTTCCGTAAATAAAAAAAAATCGGTTTAAAGCATATGAGATGGAGGAATAATGGCAATTGCTGGTGGGTGTTAATTTCAGGCCTTTCAAGCAAATGAGATAATGGCCGGTTATTTGATGGTGGGTGTTAATTTCAGGCCTTTCAAGCATATGAGATAATGGCAATTGCTGCTGTTGGGAACAATCTCATAACTTCTGGACCATGGTCATATTTGGGTTTGTGGAACTCTCTGTAAGTCTCTCTTTAACCCGTCCAATCTTTCACCACAACCAATGACGCTGGAGATGGAGGAATAAATGCAATAGTCACAGGAGATACACTTTTGCACCTGTAGAAATTGTTTTAATGATAATGCCAAGGTTGTTAGGTTTATTAGAATGGTCCCATAGGTCTAGCTATAATGAAAATCGAAATAGATGTTCTGTCCAGGACATCATTACATTGTATAAAATGGGCAGGGTAGGAAATTTCAAATTCCCACCCATTTAATTCCATATGAAGTCACTGGTGCCTTGGACACCAAGACACCAAATCCTGGACAGGAAATTTGCTCTCTAACTAAATATCTTCAAATCAGAGGATCGAATGTGGGGGTAAATCCAAAGGAATGTCGATGGTTTGGATGCACTAGTATTTGCATTGGATGTTCTGTATTTGCATTTTTGTTCCTTGAGGACTTTTTTTGGTTGTTGGAACTGCAGGATTTTTATGAAGATTTATTTGAGGAGTCAAGCAAGCACGGAGAGATTGAAAGCTTGAACATTTGTGACATTCTAACTGATCATATGGTAATTGTGTCTTGCACTGTAAAGTATTTTTTTATTATCAATTTTAATATGTTATACACACTTCATTCTTAATGAGCATGTGGGTAATGTATACGTTCAGGTTAGAGAGGAAGAACATGCTGCAAGTGCACTTCAGCACCTTAATGGAAGATACCATGCTCTTCATTCAACAAGAAAGGTCTATTGTTCTTGAATTTGGAGGTGATGGGGTATTGAATTGGCTCTTTTTAAGAAGCATCAGCTTTGGGTTGTAGTAACGAGGAAGGACAAGCAAAGAAGGGGATGAGCAAGAGGAGAAAGAAGATAAAGAGCCTGAATACTCCTAGTTGTTATTGAAACCCATGAGGCTTATGTATTTGTTTTTTTATACATAAAGAGGCTGATGTATATTTTTTTTTTCAATGTTGCTTGATACTGTTACAAACCATTTTCACTATTCACTAGGTACTGAAAAGGTTGATTTTACAGACAAGAAGAGTTGCTTGCTTTCTATTATTTCACTACGCATTAGATAGAATTGACATGATGTATAAGATGGATCTAACTTCCTATACAAAGGGCTAATCTCAGTTGATTGATTTGGTTGTTACTTACAGGTCAGTTTGGATTCTCTTACTGGAAAGACAGTCTCCATCATTACTCATTTCGATGTCTATATGAAAGATTTTACATATCTTTGCCTTTTGATTGTCAATTGAGAGTGCGCAGTAGAATAGGAGCATGGTTGGAGCCTGAGAAAGATGCTCAGTCCAAGCATCCTGGTAAACGGTGCAACTAGGGAGGATGAGAATTTGGTCTAATCTCTCAAAAATAGAAGCTAGATCACTTTGTTTCTTATGGCTAGGTGAAGGGATCACCAAAAAAGCCTATTTTCTTTGCACAATTACCCATTGAAATTGTCAATGATTTCCCATTGATCTGTTAAGTATGTGGCAACTTCCCCTAGATCTTAATACAGGAAGGCACTTTTCGGAGTTGGGCACACTTCAATTACAAAAGCAAACCCACTTCACTGATTCAATTATAATATCATTTGAATATAACTTCCAACTCTTTTTTAA
The DNA here is from genome assembly GCA_025762735.1 of Platanus orientalis. NCBI lineage: Eukaryota > Viridiplantae > Streptophyta > Magnoliopsida > Proteales > Platanaceae > Platanus > Platanus orientalis. The sequence continues at coordinate 6,376 of JAOXJP010083390.1, read as the reverse complement.
TTTGTTGTTCGATCAGGGTTTGGCACAGAGCCTGCCTTGCTAAGTCTTGTGATTCAGAGACAGGACCTGCTGCAGTCAGTATCGCCCATTATACCCAACATATATCTAGAGCTATTAGTTGGGGGGCTATTGGATTTTCTCCATGTGTCCTTACTGGTTGCGAAGGGCCTGTTTTAGAATGAATTCTTCCTATAACTGATGCTAATGAGTAAATTTTCAATACAAGCTGCAGCCCCTACACATCCCTTAAGGAACCATTTAGTTGCTAAGTGCCTGAGACATTGATGGTAAACAACACATCTGGAAATCAGCGGTTCTGTTGAGCTAATGTACAGAAACATTGATTTGGAAATTAGTAGAGTTTTTGGCTTTGTGATTCTTCTTTGTACTGTACAGAAACCTTGATTTGTTTAGATATCACATTTGTAATCAATCAGTCCATTAATAGGATATGTATTAAGCTTTGGTTTTTGATAAACATATTGGATGATTGGTTGTAGGTCTACATTTATGGTCTTAGTCGTCAATCTTGCACCAACCTACAAGAAATCTAACCCATCTCTCTTTTGTTGACTTTGAATGCTTTAGAAGTGCATTTGGTATTTCTTTCACTTCTCTAGTTTAGTATTTTATACGAAAAACTCGATTAAAGTCATCTCATCAGTGTTAAATCAAGGTTTTAATGCTCAACAACCTTGATCTGTACCACTAAAATGCTATGGAATGGGTTTCTTTTATAAAAATTAATGCAACTTATGAGAACTTAACATCCAACCAAGAAACACCTTTTTTCATATGATCTAAACTTGCTGGATTGTTCTATAGAACTTGTGCTACTAAGCTCCTGTAGTATATCTAAACATCAGTAAACTCACAGATCATAGAAAAGATGGACACTGTTCAATTTATAGAAAAGAATACATGACGATAGAAGAACGTATTGCATCTAAGAAGTCTCAAGATTGTAGACATTGGTGATTCTTGGATTGCTTGGGCTCCTCCTTCCTGAACTGTTCAGCCCCATGCTAACGCATAATTGAAAGAGCTCAAACCCACACAAAATAATGCAAAATAAATCAAAACAGAATAATATACCTACATGAGATCCACCGTGATTGAACTAGCAAAGGTTTTCAGTTGTGTTCGACTCTTCAAAAACTTGAGAAAATTGGTAAAGCAAAACTGTGTATTTTTGAATTGTTCTCCTATAGATTGTTGAAAGGATGTGCAAAGCTATGTATATAAAATGTATATTTTTGAGTTGTTCTCCTACAGATTGTTGAAAGGATGTGCAAAGCTATGTATATATAAATTTTTAGAACCAGAAAGAGTTCGTATTCTGAAAGGCTGTAGTATATCTCCTGTGACTATTGCATTTATTCCTCCATCTTCAGCGTCATTGGTTGTGGTGAAAGATTGGAGGGGTTAAGAGAGACTTGCAGAGAGGTCCACAAACCCATATATGACCATGGTCCAGAAGTTATGAGATTGTTCCCAACGGCAGCAATTGCCATTATCTCATATGCTTGAAAGGCTTGAAATTAACACCCACCATCAAATAACCGACCATAAATAAATTAACTAAAGGGTAAACGGATTTTTTTTTTATGGAAACCCACTAAATCTCTACTGAAAATTTAAAAATTCAACCCCATCTGCTCCATAAACGATAACCATATTACCATTCTCCCAAACCAATCGTTGGCAATTATTTGATTTTGAACGGTGAGCGGTCACCGGTGAAGGGGAAAGATTGGGTGCAAAGAAGAAGTGAGGTCACCGGAGATTGATAATTCCTTGGTTCTAAACTGAGAAGAAGCTTGTGCTCACCGATGAAGAGATCTGGATTAATTGAGGGATTTCATTTTGTCGAGCGGCAGAAGAGAACTTCAATCGTTTAGAGACTTCCTACCTTTTCATTTAAAGAACTAAAACAAACACCAGTTAAAAACTTAATTTTCAATTGAGAGAGCTTTGAATTACTGAAACCAATCGGCGACTAGTTTTGAAACCCTAAACGAAAAAAAAGAAGCAAAATATTTTTTTAAAAAAGGAAATAACGAAGCTTACTTGAAATCCAATGTACATTAAACTATTAAACTTGTTCTTCACCATCGTTGCTGGCATTGGTGACAAGAAGAAACGAGGGTGGTCGGTGAAGAGAGCGACAAGAAAAACATCTCTAAGAAAAACCTCTTTACAATTGGTTTCAAGAATAACCATGCATAACGGGGTTTTGTCTCTTTGCCCAAATAAAAACCCAAAGAAACGGTGTTGAAGGTGGCAACCAGCCGGCGACTGGTTTCAAGACCAGCCAGAAACCAGACACCGGCTGGTCTTGAAACTAGTCGCCGGATCATTTTAAAACCCTAAAAAAAAGCAGAATAAAGATGAAAACAAAGCTTACCTCAATCGTCATCGGCTGCTCTCGTTCTCCTCTATCGTCTTTGCAAGCCGCGGGGTTGGTTACCGGTGGAGGGAGATTGACCGCCAAAAAGATAAAACTGTTGACCATTTCAATGAGGGGCATAGGGTTTTGTCTTTTGCTCTTTGGCTTAACTTAACCAGAGGTGTGGGACCCACAAAAAGTAATCCACACCCATATTCTTTGTCTCTTTAGTTTTTGGAGTGACATGTCATGTTACAAACCCTATCCCACATTAGCCAGCTTTTAAGTTGTCGCATAGGATCTTTTCCCATGTAGTTCGAAGGGTTTGTTGTGTATGTCAATCTAAGTAGTCAAGTACGTCTGATTGTGACAATGTTATAGGGTAGATTCATTTTCGATTATTTGTATACTTACAGAGTACTTCGCGCCACTGCAAAATGTAAACAAGTTAGTTAAATGGAGGTCAGGACTATGTTGTACCACTTTGCATGGTTTTGAGAACCTAACTGGGCTATGGCCAAGTCGCAAGGTCTTTGGGTCGCGAACCATTGCGACATGACCCTAAGGTAAGGTGAAGACCGTAATAAGTCGAGATGGGTTGAAATGTAGTGAACAGGTAGGTTGACTCGACCTGATCGTGCTGACGTAACAACCACTACTCAAGTGTTGTCTCCTAGGTAAAGTTTGGGTATCTGATACACTTGAAAATTACAAGTGTATAATCAATCGTACTATGATAATTGGGAAAGTTGAAAGTGATATTTGTAATGAAGGTATCCTAAATTATGTCTATGGAATGGATTGATTTGAAGCTGGGTTTCATTTGGCTTTCACGGGTCTAACACCTGAAATTCATCGTAATGCCTGTAAACAAGGCCCACAGAGGTGCTTAAACACATGGATGAATCTCGAGGTGTTAATAGCTTATGTATAGGCTTTAGAGAAGGTTATGGTTCACTGGGGAGGGTCCCAGATCCCAATACCTGAATTTCTCCTATGCCTACATTTCCTGTCAACACCTGAGTTTTAACTGATTAAAAATCAGGTATTAGGTTTAAACACTTTGTACTCCAAGAGGAATATCTCTCTCCATAAAATTTAGAATTGATCATGGTCAGTCAATTCAAAAAGCTGATAAAGAGACCTTCCCAACCATATATAATAAGCCTATGCTTGCCTAACCTTTGTTTTCCAAACGGACGCCTGCTAATCTGTCAACGCTTATTTTTAGGATTTAGATAGTTCGGACTCCGGAGGGCATATCTCTCTTTAGAAAATTCAGATTTGGGTTTGGTAGGTCAATTTGAAAATCTGAGAGAGAGATATTTCCAACCATATATGATAATCCTATACGTGGTCTAACACCTGAGTTTCATACGCCAGATTTTCCAACGCTTGGGACCAAAATTCAGCAACCCTTTTTTAGCCATTTGGACCCCTTAGGGGTCTTAAAAAATTCTAACCTTTGGTATGCTAACAGGAAATACATATATGAACAATATATAAAAACTTTATCTCAATATCATGCTTAGAAAATTCACAATAAAATCAGCAAATATTCCCCAAAACTAGGTCTCAAAAGACCCATTTTTTGGGGTCTATTTGGGGGGCCATTTGAAGGCCTTCCACAGCATCAAAAATTACCAAATTAAATATTGAACTACCTCTATATGTATATTACAACATAATAAAAATTTGGCTCAAAAGGCCTTGCACAAAAATCAAAAGAAATTTGGAAATAAAACTGATTAAAAATAAGAGCAAGATAGAGGTTATTGAATCTCTACATTCTACCCGATTTTAAGCAGAGCTCAATCATAAATTGGGCAGCATAATAGTTGCTAAATATTGTGAATTGAAGTCTATAACATGAAAAGGGGCTGGGTTTAGGCTTACCTTGCCAAGAGTTGGGGAAGATTTAGGGTTTTTCTTCTTCTTCTTCCTCTTTTCCTCTTTGATTTGGGATTTCTTGTTGCCAGCCCTGTTTACCACGAATTTGGGGCTATTTATAGCCCCAACTCATTGGGATCAATGGTTAGATTGGAAATAGGGATGATGGGGATCAAGGGTTAGGATGATCTCTATCCTAATCTTAGTGTAGGGATAGGATTTGATCTAAATGGGGGGTTGGGATTTAATTTGAGAGGAGAGGCATGGATAGGTGACATGGCTGGTCCAAGGGTTGGATTAGGGTTGGGCACATCGAATGGATGGTTGGATGGGGGGTGTGCTAATGAGGTTGGATGGAGGGAGTTATGGAGGTGGCCTAGGAGATGTCATTCGACAAAACTCCATTGGGTGCAAACCTAAAGGGGAGGGTCAAAGATGCTTGATGGGAGGTTGTGGGGGATTCTAGAGGGATTTGAAATTCATGGGGGAGATCCTAGGGCAGAGGGTGAGAGAAAAAGTCAAGAGATTCCAATCCAAAGATCTTTAAAAATGGGCTAAAGATGATAATGCATTTAATGCAAAATATCTCATCTTTAGCTCAGTTAAAATAATATCTGGATTTTGATCTTTTCAAACCTTCTCGCTACCATCACTCTATGTGAGCTCCAGTGCTCAGAAGTCAGCCTAGTCAGTGTCATTTTTAAATGTTCTAGATGCTCCAATCACTTCAGTTCAGTCAAAACCAAATTATGAAAAGGGTAAGGGGGTCAAATCAGGGTTTTTTTGCCAAAAAAACTCTCAAATGCAATATTGAAGGGAAAAATGGTTAAATTGATCCTAGGAGGGCCTAGGAGTAGATTCTCCCCGGTCTAGCTGGATCACAGCTTCTAACTATGCAGGATTATGGTACCCGAGTAGGAAATTAGGTCAAAAATGATTTTTTGAGGGGTTTGACAAAATTATATATGAGATGTTGTTGGTTTTTCTATAAAATGCCACCTTGAGTCATATCTGGGGGATTCAAAGTTCAAGGAGTCTCAGAGCTATAGAAGTTGACAAATTGGCTATTGGATTCTTGGGCAGTCGTCGGGGGTCTTTCGAAGCAGAGTCGCTTGACTAGATCAGGTCTCTATAGTTGCCTGAAGTTGAGGGGGATTGAATGGCTAATCATTTCCTAAATTAGGGTCTTGTGAAATGCTTTATTAAGACAGGGAAGATTTTAAGAACATGACCCTGACCTCATTGCATTCTGAGTTCAGTAGAGCCCATGTGGGCATTTCTCATGCCAAATACAAAAGAAATGCATTTTTTCAGGGTTTGGGCAGAAATGATTGCTTGGGCCATGGATTTTCTACAAATTGGCATGAATCTAATAGTTTTGAGGCTCTTAATTTATAGTGGTGTGGCCACTGACCATCTAAATTTTTGATTTTCAATGCTTTCCCGAAAGTCGTTCGAGCACCTGATTTTTAGACTTAATTTTTCATGCTTTTTTGAGTATTTGAGGGAATCTTGATAGATGGACTTTACAAAAGCCCTGTCTCCTTAGACATCTTTTCGAAGGCCTCGCGATTTTAAAGAAATGGACATCGATTGATCTTGATTCTGATGCCTGGAGCATAATCTGGCTCTAAAAGAGTCAAAAGTGGAAAAAGAGCTTTTCGACCTTTTACAAAAGATTCGAGAGTTTACAGAGGTTTGAGAGTTCAAACTTCATATCTCAGACCTGGAGATTTTAAGCTAAGATCGAGGCCAAAGTATGGCCACTGACTTTTCTAGATTCAGAGATCAGATGAATCTACGAGGGTTTTGCAAGGGTCATATCTTGGTCTGGGTTATCACAAATTGAGAGATTAGCTATTACCGTTCTTGAGCAGTGTCTGACTTGTGATGGGTCCTTTGAAGAAGAGAGACTTAGGGGTGCATAGGTTCTAAAATTACACCATTTGGACTACAGGAGAAGCTCTAGGGGTCCTTTGAGGGTCCAGGGGTCATTTTCTAAGTAGAAAGGGTAAAATTGTAATTTTTCACCCAAGGGTCGAAAAAGGTGAAAATATGAATTCTTTGCCTGTGATGCTTCATGACAAGAAGGCTTAT
>JAOXJP010083379.1:0-14915 GCA_025762735.1 Platanus orientalis | reverse complement strand
TGGGTCTTTTTTCTTCTTTTCATTCTATATTCTTCTAAACTCTAATTCAGTGATTCTGTTATCAATTTTCTCTTATTTTTGTGGTTACTTGAAGTGTTAAATTCCATTCTTGAAAACTTTTGCTTTCGCACTTTAAATCTAACCATTATTTGAAGGCTTTGGAATTACTTTACATCAATTTTTGGTATCTTCTCCCTTATGCTGCATCAGATTTTGTATCAGGGCTAGGTTTTCAATTAATTCCTATTAGTTGGGATCCTTTCTAACAAAAGTTTTTAATCCCAAAATTCATAGTGTTTGGATGTTCTTTATTTTAGGGTTTTTTCAAAACACCCTCGATTAATGTAGGGTCCAAGGCATCTGAATAATTTTAGGGTATACCCTAAATTAAGTTTATCCCAACCTCATACATCCTTAATCTTTTCTTTCCTTTTCTCTATTGCTCCTTTCATTTATTCTCTCTTTCTTTCTTGTTTCTTATTTTCTAGAATTTCTGTAGAAAACAACTTCTCTCATTGGTTGTTGTGCTACATCAAATTTGATTTTGAGAGCATGGATGAGTTAGAAGAGTTTAATTTGTGGCTGAAATCTTGTTATAAAGCGGATGTCAAGAAAGAAATGAAATATGTATTGGCGAATATCGAAGAGTTAGAGTGGAGGGCAAGGCATGGATACAAATATGATCGGAATGTGCTTTTGACTTAGGTGACAACATCGTCTTCTATCCACATAGTTGAAAGAGTTTGCCTTTAAGGATGTAGAGCATATGATAGGTGACCAAAAGAGGGATTTTGGCCGTATTTTTAAGGAAATTAAAAATGACTTGATCAAGCTTCAAGAGAAGTACGTTAAGAATGAAGTTCAAGAGCGGCAAGATAAGGAATTGAAGGAGAAAGACATGCCTACATGTCCTCTTCTTGATAAGAATGGTGTAGATGATGATCAACCTTGTGATGAGCTGATTAGTGAGCCAGTCATGATCGATAGTGCATGTCTCATTGCTATCCAAGTTTGTGACAAACCACCTGATGATGATGTTTCAGGTCTAGTTCAAAGTGAGATTTAGTCCATATTCATTACTACACCAACTCTTGACTCTGTGATGACTCTTGAGATTGTTGTGCCGGTTCATATTTAGCAAAAAAAGTTAGAAGCCGAAAAAAAGAAAAGATCAAGGCGAAATAATTCTTGCAAAGACTCCATACTTGGACCTCTTCATCTTACCATGTTGCAGATCATCACTAAAAGCCAAACTTTTCCAAAGCCTGAGAAAATTCCACTTTAAGCAAAAGCCCGGAAGCAGACCAGATCAAGATCCAGGTCTAAGCAGCCATCCAGTCCACAAGGTACATGCAAGTCATCAATTCTAGGACCTCCACCACATCTACCACCATTGCTGCGGACTCCTAACATATTACCAAGCTATGAAGAATGGTGGTTGATTTCAAATTCGAGGTTGAATTTCTCCCCACTCCATGAGAATGATGTAAGCAATCAAGCAAGACTTATGTATGTACCCCACATAAGAGGGCAGTGTTTAGATGCACATATTATGTGGAGTTGAACAGAATTAGTTAGGGGTGGGTTATTTTGTAATAAAGCTAATAGTGTCGTGTTTTGTTTAGTTTTTTTAGGTTTTTATAGTTGTAATCCCATTTTTCACTTTGGATCCTATTTTTCCATGGCCAAAACTTTATTTTTTGGCTTATTTTGGTGTTGTTAGATCGGTTATTCAATTACCTTTCTAATGAGACTAAGATTGCGTAAATCCGAGGTGATTTGGGAAAGTTATGTCCAAATTACTAATGGGTGGTCACTAAAAACGGGAATAGTGTTTTTTAGAAGTCTTAAGATTGAATTTTTTGAAATATAAGTTTTTATAAAGTTTTATGTTTTTTAAAAAACTTGGTTAGTAAGTTTAGAATTTTAAGAAGTTTCTAATTATGACAATTTCCAATTTTTTAAAGTTGTAAGCCTATTTAATTGCAACCCCTCCTCCATAATTTAGTAGTGAAGAATAAATTTGTTTTTGAATATTTGGGTGTACCAAAGGTGTGGCTGTAGCCATGTTCTTCATCTTTAAGGGTTGATGTCACTTATGACTCCTCTTTCTTTTCTTCTTTCATTAGTATAGCAACAAGTTATCTCTTCTTCAAGGTATATCTCTATTCTTTTTCTTTTTCTTAATTTCTTCATAACTTTTTCTTTTTTTCTATACTATTATTTTTTCATTAGTTCCGTTATATTATTATTCTTTCTTCTTTTTCTTCTTCTTCCATCTCTTGAAACCTCCATTAAAAAACCTTCACTTTTATGAAATTCTTTGATTTGATCCATCAAATCTTATCGGAATTTTATGAAATTTTAACTGTAGGACCCTGACACACGTCAGAAATGACCATAAAAAATTCAGAATTTTCCAATGCGTCAGAGGGGCATTTTGGTAATTTTTTGTACTTTCTGTCCAAAATAACTGAAATACCATTTTTGGGTCTTTTTCCATATTTTATTCTTCTTTTCATTATATATTCTTCTAGACTCTATTTCTGTGATTCTTTTGTCAAAATTTTCTTATTTTTGTGGTTACTTGAAGTGCTAAATTCCATTCTTGAAAACTTTTGCTTCTACACTTTAAATCTAACAATTATTTGAGGGATTTGGAATTACTCTATATCAATTTTTGGTATCTTCTCCCTTGTGCTGCATTGGGATCCAAGTATATAAAAACGAATAGAAATATGTTATGGATGATTTGATCGTGTCTCTCTCCACCACCCATTCCCCTCCACCCTAACTTTGAGATTTTTAGCCCTCAGGTTGGAAAATTTGTGGAAGAACCTCGTATTGGAATCGTCCTCCTTTAACCATGAGATCCTAGATTTCTGACACCAAGATATTTCCTCCATTTATACCCACTTGAGGTAGTTCCTCTATGCCTCTTCTCTAGATGCCCTATCCTTGACCGAAATACTCCCCTACTACTTCATATGGTCAATCTGTATTCTAGATAGGCACATAGACTTGTGGTCCCCAATCTTGCCACAAACATCCTTGTTCCATTTTTTGATCACTTCCTTCAATGCCTTTAACTTTTGGTCAAAAACATAATTGACTGAGTCTGAGGAAGAGAAGCCTTGCCACCATTTGGTCACCTTCGCCTTAAAGTCCTTTACTTCAAGCACATGAACTTGAAACGAAAAGAGTAAGGGCTTTAGATCCTGTCCTCATGATGAAGCAAAAGCAGCATGTGATTTGACATTGGGTTTGGAAGAGCCATTTGCTGCACCTGATCAAAATGAGCTTCCCAACAACCTGAAATTAGGAACCTATCGATTCTGCTCATAGCCGGCAGATCCTTTTTACTAGACCAGGTAAACAAGCCTCCTAGTAGTAGGAAATCGATTGAACTTTGGGAAGAGATAAATTGTGAAAACCTCCTCTTTTGGGAGTTCAGGGTGTGGTTGTCTTTCTTTTTAGAAGAAAAGCAAACTACATTGAAATTGCCACCTAGGCACCAAGGCCCTGACCATTGAGAGTGCACATTGCCCAACTCCTCCCAAAGTAAATGTCTTTGAGAAGCTTCATTCAACCTAGAGGCACTTGTCACAACCCATTTGAAAGAATATTCCAATAGCTTTCACTTGAGAGAAGCAGAGAGAATTGGTTCTAACTTGGGAAACATTGAGAATCAACTTGTTCCAAGCAAACAAAATACCCCCCGAGGAATTGATTGCTTCTTTGTGGATGACCCCAATTATTTCTTTCCAAACCATTTATTGTTTTCTTTTCTTTGATTTGGTCTTCTGCAAAATGATCATGTCAAGTTTTCAACACTGCATGGATTTCAAAGGTCGTTGGCATACTACCGCCTCTCCCTGCCCCCTTAGCTTTTAACGTTCAAGGAACTGACTGATTAGAACTCCTCCCATTCCCTCTATTTCTTTCCCTATTCCTATGTCTCCCCCATTCTGCCTCCTTTCTTTGACCCTCATAGTTGAGGGAGGATGCCAATCTCTTCAATTCACAGTTCCAGCGGAATAAGGATCTTCCCCTGATAACCGACCCTGATCTTCTTGGACTAAGACTTCTTTGACATTCTGTTCCTCAAAAGAGTTCCTCTACCTTGTATCTATTCCTTCGAATAAACTCCTATTCTTCTATTGAGATCCAACACCCTCCTGACCACCCAATTAGAGGAGGTGGGAGGGGGGAGCATCAAAACTGGCTCGGTTCAACCTCTACCAAAGCCACTTCCTCAGACTTCTCTATTCAGACTTGAAGTTGAATGACTTAGTGATGCGGAATCAAGTACAATGTATATGCAAAACACTTGTAGTTGATCTCAAATACCAGATAATAACCAGAAAAAACAATTATGAAATTTTCATCTCAGGGGTAATTTTGTAATTTTTTAGAAAAGAGAAAATTTTCCAAAATACCCTTCTGATACGTCAAAATTTTTCGAGCTTCTAGGAATATTCTAGGTAGACTTTAGGGCTACTCTTCAAATTTCAAAAGATTTTGATGTCTCTAGCTATATAAACTAGAAAACCCCAATTAGGTAAAAGTGCTTGAATGGAGGAATTCAATGGAAAAACCAGAAAAATATGAGGATTTTGGCTATCCTTCGGATCCAACAATGTGGGTATGCTGTAGTATAAATAAATAACAATCCCACACTGAAATCTTGATGAAATAGAGAACAAATAATAGCCCACAATCAATAATCTGACTTGTCCAGGTATTTGCACTGTAGCCGATTTCTATAGGCAACCAAAGAATTGATCACCACTTCTGATGTAGGATACCCTTTTAAAAAGGACCCCACAAAAATTAGGGATAAACTACAAACATCATATAGAAATCAAGAGAACAAGAAGTAGATAAGAAGATCGAAGAAGACAGGAGATAGGAGAGAAGAAGAGAGAGAAAGAGGGTAGAATGCTCATCTCATGTGAGGGGTTGAGAGAGAACTTGGGATATCACACCCACTTCAACACACATGTGTTTTCTTTTCAAATATTTATCTTTTACTGTTTTTCATTAATGTAATGTGGCCTTTAAATAGGCATTACATGAAGAATAAAATAAAATAAAATCCTAAATTCTAGATCTTTTAACAAATTAAACTTGTCAAATAAAAAAGACTTCTAAAGAAAAAAAGAATCTTGGTTGACACAATATTTGGCTTGTTGGCTAAGTTATTGGGCCCTACAAGATCTTAAATAATCTCCTAAAATGTTATTCACAAAACTTCCTAAAATCCTAAACTTGCTAGCCAAGTTTTCTAAAAATTAAAATTACAAACTTAAAAGTTACTAAAAAACACTATTCCCGTTTTTAGTGACCACCCCTTAGTAATCTTGGTCTCATTAGAAAAGTAACTGAATAATCCATCTTAAAACACCAAAATCAAGCCAAAAAGTCAAGTTTTGGTCATAGAAAAACTGGGTCCAAAGAGAAAAATGGGATTACAATTAAAAACCCAAACAAATTAAACTAACCATGGCATTATTGGCCTTATTACAAAATTACCACTAATTAAAATTTTAAAATAAATAAATAATAAGAAAATAAACTACTTTATTAGAATTGATAAAGAGGATTATCCATGGTCCTCTAGCTTCTTTTTTTAACATGGTATGCTCCCGCATCAATGAACCCTGCAAAGCATGCCGAGTTGAAAAGGCAAGTGGATGAAATGCTGAAAAAGGGTTTCATCAGGAAAAGTATGAGTCCGTGTGCCGTACTTGCACTTTTCACTTCAAAGAATGATGGTTCTTGGAAGATGTGTGTTGACAACAGAGCCATCAACAAGATAATGGTGTGGTATAGGTTTCCTATCCCTAGACTTGATAACATGTTAGATATGATGGTTGAAGCTACTATTTTTTTCAAGAGAGATCTTAAAAATGGCTACCACAAAATTAAAATTAGGCCAAGGGATGAGTGGAAAGCCGCCTTCAAGACAAATGACGGATTTTATGAGTGACTTGTCATGCCTTTTTAACTATCCAATGCTCCCATTACTTTTATGAGGGTGATGACATAGGTGTTGAGGCCCTACATAAGGAGGTTTCTAGTTGTGTATTTTGATGATATTCTTTTATACAACTCTAGTAGGGAGGTTTACCTAAGCCATTTATGGAGTGTATATGAGATACTCTGTAGAGAGAGTTTATACGCGAATCTTAAGTAGTATGCGTTCATGACGCCACAGGTGATCTTCTTAGGATTTGTCGGATCTGGTGAAGGGATGACCATTGACCACTGATCCTAAAAAGATTAAGTCAATTGGAGAACGACTTGAACCTACTAATATTCTGAGGTTCGTAGTTTCCATGGTTTGGTTACTTTCTATAGGCGGTTTATTTGGGGATTTAGTTCCACAATGGGGCCTATTACGGATTGGATCCGTAAAGGCAAATTCAAGTGGACCAAGGTAGCAGCAAAGCCTTCAAGGAGATCAAGTCGATGATGATTAAAGCTCCTGTCATGCGACTCCTTGAATTTTCCAAAGTCTTTGAGTTTGCATGTGATGCATCTGAGGTTGGGATAGGTGGTGTCTTGAGTCAGGAAGGACATCTTATGGCTTATTTTAGCGAGAAATTAAATGAAGCCAAACAAAAACATTCCACCTATGACAAGGAATTCTATGCGGTGATCCAATCCCTCAGGTATTGGTGACGTTACCTGTTGCTGCAAGAATTCATCTTATTCTCTGATCATGAGGCTTTGAGATATTTAGGCTCTCAAAAGAGACTTAACTCACGGCATTCTAAGTGGGTAGAGTATCTTCAGGAGTACACATTTGTCTTGAATCACAGAGCCGATTCATAAAATCAAGTTGCAGATGCATTGAGTAGAAATGTCTACATCCTGCATATCATGAACATTCAAGTGACCGGATTTGAGAGACTCAGGGAGAATTATGACTCTTGTCCTGATTTTGGTACCATCTTCTACTCTTTAGAGGGCGATCAACCAATTAGGGACAAAGAGTTTCTGATTCAGGACGGGTATCTCTTTAGGGGTACAGGCTTATGTCTTCCTTATACTTCAGTAAGGAACTTTCTGATTTGGGAAATGCATGCAGGTGGCGTAGCTAGCCACTTCGGTTGAGACAATACCATTTCTTTAGTTGATGACCATTTCTACTGGCCTAGTTTGAAACATGATGTGACAAAAGTGATAAAGCAATGCCGTACTTGTTAGTTGGCAAAACAGAGGAAATAGAGTCTAGGATTGTATTCCCCTTTGCCAGTACCTCATACTCCATGGCAAGTTGTGAGCATGAATTTCGTGTTAGGCCTCCCTCGTTTGCCGAGGCATCTAATCTTGTTGAATGAAGGCATCTCATTGCCGGAGGATTAACCAGTTCCTGAAGGGATTGGAGGTTGTTAGGGCGATTGTGGTGTGGTGGGTGCGACATGGTGATGCAAGGGATGAATGGTAGGCAACCAGTTCGATCGAATTTTACTGAGGTGATCCCCGGTAAGATCTCCGATGTGGTTAGAGAGGCAAGGAAGGGAAAGGGGAAACCAGGGGATGAGTGAGATGTCCTGGGCGTTTGATGTGGTAAACTCTAGTTTTGATGCCAAACTGATGTAGGGAAGCCTAGACTTGCATATCTTGCTGATGTAGGGCCCAATAATAATGTGTGAAAGCAAGGACAGATTAATATAACCAAGAACTGAATAGATGCACTCCCAATATAACTTAACTTTTAGAAGAACTTTAGGGAATGAAGGAGGGAATCAGAATAGAAGAAATCCAATGAGTTAGATGAGGAAACGAAGGAGACAATAAGGAGAGAAAGGACTGTTTTAGGGTTCTGGAATTTCAGGCCAGAACTGTAAAATTACCAAAATACTCCTGCATATGCGTCAGAATTTTATGAAAATTCACAGGGTGTTAGATGGGTCTAAAGTTGATCTCAATGTAAAATTTCAATTAATTTTGATATGTCTAAGTATATCCAATTATATAAAAATCAGGTCTGCAGTGTTACTTTAATGGAGTTCCATAAAACAGGGAGGGTATCTTGGGGAAGATCTTCAATCAAGAAGAGATTGAAGTGGAGTTTGAGGGGAATGAAGGGGGACACTTAGGGGAGAAAAAACCTGAAGAGCAAGAAAGAAAACAGGGGCTAGAAGATGGGGCGATTTTGCAGGTTATAGGGGGGTACCAAGAAATTCAGTTTAGTTGTATATGAACCAATACTTAAGCATAGTGATAAATCTTGCAGATTTTTTGCAGAGAACTTCTAACAGGATTTAGCATACTCACATTATTATTATTAGAAGAATAAAACCAGGGGATAACAGCTCATAAATCCTCAAGGTAGGTTCTGCAATTTGGTCAGTAGTATGTCCTAGGAAGCTCCAGCCGTGGCTCTATTTCTGCAGAGCTCTGTCAAAAACAGCAACTTGTTTCTGGGGTGTGTGTGATGTAGGCAGCAACAGATTAATGGAGAAGTAGACAAGAGGAGAAGGAGATAATGTTAGAATAAGAAGAGCTTAGGGATTGTACCCTAGGGGAGCCCACGGCTAGTTGGCTACACTCAAAGAAGAGCGGGGGGGGGGGGGGAAAGGAGGGATAACCCATGAACACACAAATTAAAATTTAAATTCATTCTCAACCCTAACTCATTATGTCGTGTATTGTGCCTTTAATAGGCTTATATCACAATCAAATTGAAAACTACCTAAATTAGAAACTTCTAATAACTCCTAACTTGGGACTTAAGAATTTCTGAAAACAAGGACTCTATAACCAACTTTTTTAACTTTAAAGGACTTCTAAAACCACTAACATTAGAGTTGTTGACCAGCATGGTTGGACACCATTTGCTGACTTTAAAAGACCCCAAATAAAGACAAAATTATGTAGCTGGCAACCTATCCTCTATATGACTCTTAACATCCTTGGATTTTAACCTTATTACAAAAACAACCTTAAAAAAACCCGAAAAAACCCTTGGCACAAAAGACCTTATTACATATGAATCCCAAATCCTAAATTATCCTAAAAAATCCATATAAAACACAATATTTGAATATGGCCCCCTTGTGGGACGGCACATACAAAAGTCTCTTAACCATGTCTGCATCACTCTTTTCAGTTTTTCTCCGATAGTTCGAGATCTTCGGAGTTTGAGGGTGACGGGAAAGGAAGTGCTCAGTCTGATTACAGTATTTTCTCCTCCTCGGTTGTTACATAGGTTCGGGTGCACAGTGAGTGGTCTGCTCGAAATTCTCGTGAAGAATTCTGACACAGGTAGAAGTCTCGTCTTCTATGGGGGTTTGGGCCGGGAGTTCTCAGATGGATTTCATTTCGGTTCTGCCGTTGCTCCAGCAACTGTCCTTTCTGGGTTACTGCTAGACTGAGATGGAGGAACCTGCTGATGTTTTCGATGTCCCTCTCCTAGTGTCTGTCTATTCGATCACTGAAGCTCTGTTGGAGAATCTAGAGGTGAATGCGAAAGATCTCTTAAATCTCTTGCAGCTGCAGTACTCTAAAAAAATGGTATCATGCTAGATTCCTGCTCAGTTTTCTTCAACCAAAAGTTCAGCCAGTTTTATTTTCCAAGTTGCATTCCTCTTCTCTGGTGTCCGCTTTGGACATATGCAAGATTCCTTCCCTAATGATTGTGGGTGAGTATTGTATCCCTATTATGCATCAGTATGCCCAGGATTCTGTGGTCAGGTCAAGGGAGGTAGGGAACCAACTGGTGGCATTTAATGAGCAGGGGATAAAGGATAATCTTTACTGTGACCTTTCTGTGGAACTGTTGGCTATTGTCGATGGGGAGAAGGATAGAGGTGCTCTTGCCTTAGCTGAGATGGAGATTAATGATTGTGGTACACAGTCTCAGGTTGATTTCTTGCATGAGAGACTATGATTAAAGGGGTGGAGGATCGGGATGAGGAGTATATTTCTGAATGGGTGTTAACTAAATTGGAGAAATTCAGTTCCTTTTTAGGTGTCATTTTTGAGGGTCTGGAGACTGAAACAAAGGATCTATTTAGATTGATCGTGAAGCGGTGTGTGAAGGGGGATATTTATGGTTCAAAGTTGGTTGAGAGTAAATGCCTCTGAAATGAGTTAAAACTATTAGAGAGCTGGGTCAACTATGAGAGAAAGAGTGGCTGGATGAGTGGGAGTGGAGTTCGTAAGGGGAAAGGGGTGTCAAAGTGGTGATTAATGGATTAAAATTTTATCTCTTGGAATGTGAAAGGTTTAGGGAATAGGGATAAGCTTGTTATTATTGGTCAGTGGATTGCTAATGCTGGGTCTGATCTTTTATGCTTGCAGGAGTCCAAATTATTGGAGGTGAATGAAGTGATTATCAAGGAGATTTGGGGGACGAGTACCTCGTCTTGGTTGGCTCTTTATTCATGTAGTGGTGGTATTCTGTTGATTGGAATGAGGAGAAGATGGATGTTTTAGAGTATGAGTTGGGGGGCTTTCTATAGGTCAGATGCAAGTTGGTTGAGGGGACACATGAGTGGGTCTTCTCTGGAATTTATGGTCCTACTTTGTATAGTGAAGTTGGTGATTTTTTGGGTGAGGTGGATGATGTGAAGGCTAGATGGGATTTACCTTGGTGTCTGGGAGGTGACTTCAATTTGGTTATATTTTTTGCATAAAAGGGGATTTTCGTCGTGATACGAAGATGTTGAAGTTTGGGGAGTCCATCGATGAATGAAATTTAATTGACTGCCCCTTTAATGGTGCTAAATTTACTTGGTCGAACTTACAAGAGCGGCCCTTGTTGAGTAGATTGGATTGTTGTCTTTTCTGTTGTGGGTTGGAGGATATTTTCCTGGGAAGGCAGCAAGTGGCCCTTGCATTTCTTCAGATCATACCCCGTTCTTTTGGAGTTGGGTCAGTATGTTAGGGTCCCTCCACTTTTCAATTCAAGATGTGATTTCAAAAGCCGGATTTTATGGGGATGGATGAGCAAGAGTGGAATTGGGTAGCCTATTAGGGGACAACTGGTAGGAACTTTGATTTGAAATTAAAAGGTCTTAAGACTCGGTTAAAGTCTTGGAATAATGTTTTCTATGGCTCGTTTTAGGTGAATAAGGATGGTTGTTGGAAGAGAATTATGGATTTGGATTGGCAATTAAAGAAGTAACTTTTTGGAGGTAGCGTTCTAGGATCAAATGGTTGAAGGAAGGTGATTGGAATACTACATTTTTTCATGAAGTGGCTTTCCATCGCAATAATATTAATGATATTCATGGCCTGGTGGTTAATGGAGTGTGAACTCAGAATCAAGAGGAAATTAAGAATGTGATTGAATTGTTCTGTATAAACCTCTTTAAGGGGTACCATCACATTCAGCCTCTTCTAGATGGTATGGACTTTGATTGTATTTATGATCTTGAGAGGAATCAATTAGAGAAGCCTTTTTTAGAGGAGGAAATTTGTCTACCTTTATGGGAATGAAAGGGGATCTCTCATGTCTACCCCTATGGAAATTTTGTCCCCTGTTTGTCGCATCTCTCATGCTTTTGGATTGTGGGCTGTTGGTCTGGCTTTTTTCTTCTTTCTTAATAAAATTCCCTTAATTTCCAAAAAAAAAAAAGGAATGAAAGGGGAGAAAATGCCGGGACCAGATGGTTTTACTTTCTCTCTCTCTCTCTTTCCAGAAATGTTGGAGTGTTGTCAATGATGATTTGTTGAAGGTTTTTGACTTCTATATTTCTGAGGAATTTTATGGGCATTTGAATAATACTTTCATTGTATTAATCCCTAAGAAAGAAATGCTAAAGAGTTGAAAGATTATGGGCCAATTAGTCTCCTAAGTAGTGTCTATAAAATAATTTCTCAGTCCCTTACTTCGAGATTGAAATTGGTTATGAAATGCATCATTGTTCAGCCCCAAGGTACTTTTATTGATGGTAGACAAATTTTGGATAACATGCTTATTGCCAATGAATGTATTGAGGTTAGGAGGATGTCGGGTAAGTGTGGGATGGTTTGCAAGTTGGATGTGGAGAAAGCATATGACCATGTTAATTGAAACTTCTTGGGCTATGTTCTTTGTGTTTTGGTGATATCTTGGACTTTATTGTTGTTCGGATGGGGTTTAGGGGTAAAATGGAGAAGTTGGACATTCTTTTGTATTTGGTTGCTTATTTATTTATTTTTATTCTGGTTAATGGTTCTCCGGCTGGTTTCTTTAGAAGTTCTAGAGGTCTAAGACAGGGTGATCATTTGTCTCCTTTTTTGTTTATCATGGTGCTTGAGGTTTTAAGTAAGATGATAAAAAAAGTGAAGATGGGGTATATTTTTGGCTTTGTGGTGGGTTCTGGAGGTATTTCAGTCTCTCATATGCAATTCATGGTTTCAAATGTCAGTTCATGTTTGTCGATAAATGTCAGCCGATATATATCTGTGTCGACCAAGACCGACACAAAATATCCCTAATTTTCAAAATTACAATATATCTAGCAAGATGTCATAGAAAGTTGACATATTGATTGAATCTCTCATTTTTGCGGTGCAATATTGAGTAATGTCAACTCAAAAAGGGGAAAAATGCAAGATTCCTTCATTACCCCCCCCCCCCCCAAAAAAAAAAAAAAGGACGGGAGGAAGAAGAGGAAGAAGAAGGTGAAGGGTACCTGTTCTTTGGCTCACTATTGCTGCCATAGTCATCACCATCGCTATTGCCACTATTGGCATTGGCTACCATCACCATTGCTGAAATTTTGGTCTCTTGTCATCGCATCTCTTCCGCCAGTAAGTATACCCTCTTCGTAGTTCCTCCTCCCTCCGCTTCTCTCCCTTCCGTCCTTTCTTTCTCATGATTTTTCTTCGATTCTTTCTTGTCCTTTGTTTCTTCTTTCTTTTTTTCCCCTCTCGATTCTTCTTTAGAGTTTGAGGCTCTTTTATTATTCATAACAATACACGATTATAATAAAGGACATTATAATTATTATAACACCCTTAATTAACTTCTGTCTATTTACCAAGACACCCTTATTCAGTCATGGTGTCAAGTGATCGATTGGTACCTGATTAAATTGTTTGGTCTAATGTGTTATGTTCCTTTCCAGTTGAATAGAATCTTTTTCTATTTGAAAAAAAGGTTAGAAATATCTATTTGCTTCCTTGCTTTTATGCTGTTGGATTAGAATCAATTTGCATGCTGGTAGATAATAATGATGTCTAGACCCTTTGAATTAAGGAATGCGCGTGTGATTTATTAGGGAGCAAATATTCTTTCCAGGATTTTGTATGTCCTACAGTGTCCTACACACATTGGTTGGGTGTATAGGGTTAAACTGTAAAGACAGTTTTCAAATGAAAAAATAGGTACCCGTAAAGAAGGGGTGTATAGGGTTAAAACCATTACCAAAGTGTTCAAATGAAAATTTGCTCCCTATTTTAAAGAGGCACAAAATGCAAAAACTCATCACGTGTCATACTGTGATGAGAGGACATGGTAGGACATACAACTTGGGGATGTGTAAAAATTATGAAAGTGTATGTCAATTAGAGATCTTCATACAACCTAGGGGTGTTTAAAAATTATGGCTTTATGTATTTCTGGTTTTCTACTTGCGTATTAGCTTGATTTATGCATATCTTTAAGTTTATGATCACATGTGGTGTTCTTTTAGTGTGTGTGTGTGTGTGTGTGTATTTCACTCACTTAATATTGACAAATCCATTTTATGAAATGGTTCAAAAAACGTGCATAATCATTCAATATAGCTATTGAATGAACTTCAAAATATTCATATACACAATGTGATATTGCTAAACAAAAATAAACATTTGGCCACAATCAAAACATCTTTTTCTTGACAAATATCAATAAAAAAGAACATAACTATCAAAAAGATATATTAGATACTAAATGTATATAAATTTAATGTGGTCTTACATTTTAAGGATCTTGGTGGATTCAATTTCAAAACCACCACCCATTTAGATATAGTAAAGACAACTTCCATTTCCTAAGTGTTTTATTAATTTGAGCTAGACTCAGATTCATGTATGTTTGGAAAGTTTATAGATGGTATACTAGTAAGCATTATCTATTTGCTTATTTACCATATGTTTGCTATTATACATAGCAGTTTATATTGATATATTACCTTAAAAATGTGTATATGTGCTTCCTTTATCGTCTCCTGAAATATGGATGAGTATTTTTAAATATTTCCTAAGTTTCCACGATTTTTACAATATATCTTTCTGACATTTCTGGCATATGTCTTATTTTGGCTCGACCGATATTTCCACCGACACCAACATTTTGAACCTTGATGTAATGTATGGATGATATTGTGATATTTTGTGATGCGGACATGGGATAATTAGGTTATTTGGGATGTATTTTTTGTTGTTTTGAGGTGGTTTCGGGATTAAACATTAATTTGGCTAAGAGTGAAATGTTCTAAGTTGAGGATGTTAGGGATATTGTGGGTTAGTTTAGATTTTCGGCTGCAAGATTGGGACTCTTCCGTCTTCTTATCTAGGAATGTCGTTACGGGCGACATTCAAGTCCAAAGTGATGTGGTACCTAGTGATTGAGAGGATAGTTGGGAGATTGAAGTCTTGGAAAGCATCTTTGCTTTCAAAAGAGAGCAGATTGACTTTAATTAAGGTGACATTTGATGTAGGATATAAGCTTTGATACCAAAGTTGATGTAGGATGTTGCCAAGAATCTCAAATAAAATCCAAGCATCAGAAGCAAGAACACACTTTAAAGGACAAAAAATTGAGCTTTAAACATACCCATGTCGGCAATATTCCAGGAATTGTAAAATAATGGACAGGGAATTAGAAGAGTTTAGAATAGAAAAGGGAGAGAAAAGATGGGATAGAAACCCAAAAGGGCATTCTGAAATTTTAGGGCAGAAACCTGAAATTACCAAAACATCCATTG
>JAOXJP010083368.1:0-14915 GCA_025762735.1 Platanus orientalis | reverse complement strand
GTCACACTTGATGTCAGACTGTTAACCAGCTGTGGATCAGTGCCATATCAAGTGCACCACACTCCAGATGTGACCACTCAGGAGGGGAATCAAAAACCTCCAAAAAGTGAATTGATTCCACCCCTCAAGTGGTCCCATCAGGGGTGTGGTACATACGATATCATCCCTGTGGATCAGTGTTGCAAAGTGATCCTCAGGACGGGCTTGGCACTGCTAATAATATACACAGTATTGGGCAAGGAGCAGTACATTTATATATAAATGAACAATTGAGAAGTTGTTGATAGCATTTGCTTTTTTGTTTTTGTCCTTGTGTTCAGGCTGATGAGGAAGAGAAAGATCGGTTGAAGACAAAGATCGAGACGGCCATAGATGCTCTAAGAGGCCCAGATAGCCCTATGAGCTATTAGTGACATAATGCAAAAGATCACTTGAAGAAAAAGATTTGAGGCAAGCTAAAGCAGTTCCAAATGACCCAGACAGCTCTATGAGCTTCCAATTTCCAATTTCTTCTTATCTTGTTGTCGTCGGCTTTGTTTTAGGGTTTGTTCCTTGTTTCATCAGTGGAGATTTAGTGGTAACCGTGCTTTTATTTGGAAAGTCTCATCTCATGTGTTAATTTGCATCATGTCTTGACATATATGATCAACACGACCAATGCTGTGCATCATATGTCTTATTTGACTTTCTTGCCAATTGTGCAAAATTCCGAGTGGTTGTCAGCCTGAAGTACAAAAAAAGAAAATAAAATAAAGAAAGAAAGAAGATCTGCTTCTGTAAAATTTCCCACTTCATGAACACAAAAAAGGACAAAGTGCACACAAATAATTTTTCTCTTGCAAAAAACGAGCCTGGTGATCCTCTTGTGTTAAGACTTTGGATGACAAATGGAAAATAAAGTTCATGCAAGAGATGTGGTTTTGCCTTGTTTTTTTTTTTTTTTCACGTGTCATCCAGCGCTTGACACAAGAAGAAATCCACTCTGCAAAAAGTAAAGAACTAGTTACAAAAAGACATACAACCTATGCTGATTTTATTAATGCAGTAGCTTTGCAAGGAGGAAAATTTACAGTAACAAGAAAAAATGTATGATCAACCTGTTGTGTGTGGTTTGAAGCATGCAAGAAACACGAGTGTCAGTATCTTCACACCTTCAATTAATGGCGATATCATGTTATAGAGTTGAAAATGAGTGGGCACAAGCAAGTCAATGACTCGTATCAGAATTCCCTTTCTCTGTTAGGTAAGCCTATTTTATCAAAAAAACAAATAAACGATAGGTAAGCCTACATGCGGCGTCAATCGTCCACACTTGGCCTCAAAGGAAATATAATCAACAAATAGGAATGTATGTGCCATACCAGCTATGTAATTACCCACAGAAAATGATTTATATTCTTAAGTCAACCTGGACCCTGTGAGGGGAGACCTTCCGGACCCAAATGCCAAAAAATTGGACTCGTGTCCTCTGCACCACGGTACTCTGCGCAATGATACGCCTCAAGACACTAAGAGGGTGGGGCCCTACAAAAAGTGTATGAGCCCCACCCCCCTTTGTGTCTTGGCTCATGGTGCCTCATTTATTTCTACCGTGGCACAGAGGATACGGCTCCCAAAAAATTTAGATGGCTTGTTTTTGAAGGATTAAGGCCAACGATTGAAAATGTAGCCAGAGAGTGGATGGTCCGGTCCCATTGACAGGCCACCCTACTCGACAGGCGACTTGACGTTGGGAGCCGAGACAGAGGGGGGTATCATTTCACTTTTGGGGGGTGATGTGACATCCCCTAAAAGTGAAATGATACCCCCCTTGTGTCTCGGCCCTTGACGTCGCACAACAGGGGCGGCGCAGAGGATATGAGGCAACTTGGTTGCAACTCCAGATGTTACATGTGAACGTCTGTTTCATCCAAAGGTGGAATTTGAACCGGGCTCAGTCTCAACTCGAATTGAGCCCAACTCATGCAGTGTAAATGTCAGATCGTGCTTGTTTCAGGGAATCCAAACACAACTCATGGTACGGCTGTGCTTCGGTTAAGGCTCTGGCCAACTGGACCCAATCAGAGCCAGTCCGGTGATATATTTCGTTTTATATGTTCTTGTTGGAAATGGTTTTAAAATACAGATTTTTAGGCTCACTAGATAGCATCTTTGAGACAAAATAAAAGTGGTATCCACAAGTCCTTTGAAACGGGTTCACATGGGTTTATATTTACCTCAATGTGGAGAACAATATTGTATAGTTGTATGTTCAAAACTGTTAATGGGTGAATGAGAAATTGTTTTCAAAAGTTCCTAATTGATCACTGGTAAAAGTGTGAAATTTGAATAGTCCGACATGGACTTAAACCATAAAACTTTGTGTATTCATGTACACAAATGTTGAACATAAACTCGGATCTTAAGGAGCACCACTATTTTGTGGATGGGGGAGGACCTAACCAATATGGGCCAAGCTTATATTTAAACACACACACGCATGTCGAACTGGGTCGGCTCAGGTCAATAAGAAAAAATATTTGCTTTCTCTCATAATCAGTTATACTTGTGGGGGTTAATAGTTTTGCCATTGGTGACTGTTATAAACGAATAGACACCCATGTGGCTATTAAATCATACCTATTGACATATGTTTGTTCTATATAGACATTTAAGTGGCTATTAAATTGCAATTTTCTGCATTCGTGTCTGTTCAAACACCAAAGGTTGTATCCCTATGCCTATTCTAAACAGATATGAACAAAATCTATAAATAAATGTTTCTCCTTCATTCTATCCATATTATTCAATTACTTAATTCTAAATTCAAAATTCTTAGTATTTCTTTATGCATCATAGAGGATGTCCGAATTAGGCATATAGATAGCATGGTAGTGGGTTCGTATTCTAAGAGAAAGAGTACAACACAAGTTTGATTCCCCAGACATGCAGATTGCAATGTTTCTTCCGTGTATATAGATCATTGTATCTTGAGAAGCAAACGCCTAAAAAGATCGTAAGCATCTCACCATAAGGGACAAAATTTGTCTTAAAAACATAGTGTCAAACACTAGCTTTGAACAATCTGATACTATTTTATTGTTAATTCGTGCAGTTAAGTAAGCGGTTCTTTTCATTTTATTTTAAAGTATTTTATTTATATGAAATAAATACTAGTTGTACACAGAATAGTGTATATATAAAACACAGATCCAATAATCTTAAGACAGAATTGTCCCTTCTTTTATATATATATATTGTATTCTATGAACGATTTTCAGTTTTATTTTGTATTAAATATGTTGTGTTTGGTGACATGTTAGGTATGAAAATCTTGCACATTTATCATTTGGGTTACCGATTTGCAAGATAACGTTTTGATCCCAACACTTTTCTTGAAATGCAAAGTGATACGTTGAAATCACTTGGTTCTTCTATGAATCGGTGCCAATGATTCAACCTGCCAACGGTCACAAATTAAACGATTATACATCTTTACGAAAAACCGTTGGATTGGTTCACAGGAGAGAAAACCACTACCAAATGTCCTTGGCTCATGCACATGCAGATGGTTAATCCATATAGATAACATTGTCTTCTCCCCATCATGGATAAATCAAATCGTATGCATCAAATCATATATAGAGAACTCTTTTGTCTAAGACCTCTCATACCATTGTTGTTATTGCCATCATTATGTCAAAAGGTATCGTGTCTTTTGAATAAATTTTGATTAGAGATTGAATGATCAAGGCTACAACTAGCAAAGCCTAGATAGGTTATTGTTAACATAATAAAAAGCCTATGAGAAAGCTTTTGAATCTTTTGGCCAAGTATGTGCTGGGATGTTATGCATTCTTATACACTGTTTTCCATGACCTTGTAAGTTATGCTTGATGAAGTAGTTTTGACTATATTTATAAATTTTGGTGTAGGCAAGATAGACACCAGTATGTTTGACATACATATTCCAAAATGAACGATGAAGTCAGTTTATAAGCATAATGTTTAATTATTAAATTCAATTAGTTTGAAAAGAAACATTCTTTGTTAAGAGATTAAAATCTTTTATTTTAATTATTTTTTGGATTTTTATCCAAATAGAAAGTAATAGATGATAAATCCTTTACATGTAATACAACTTAACAACTTTGAGAAAATTATGAAATTATGTTTCATATGAGATATGTTTTGAGATTGAATATTTTCATTAAATATTTGAAATGTAAGGGTGATTAAACTATAAAAGGATCACTAAATATCAAGATGATTTATAACTGCTTTGATATTGTATTTAGAAATATCTAATTTTATAAAAGCATATACATGGTATTATACATATATATATATATATATATATATATATATATGTGCATGAGAACAAATAATGGTTACCACTACTGAGTAGGGTGATTGGATAAAACACAATGACCAATTATAATTTAATTTGTTTATTATTTATGTTATGTATGACATCATATATAAGATCAAACATTGTTTTATTGGATTTTAAGTAGGTTTATTATAAACCTAGTAACTTTCATTAGTTGTTGACCAAGTATGTGTATACTTGAAGGATACTATGTATTGATCTAATAAGTCCCTTTTTTTTTTTTTTAAAGATACAGTGATATTTGTTGGAATTTTGAATAAGAGAATTTGAAGCCCATTAGTGGATGAATACATACTCTTGAAGAAGTTGCAATTTCTTGGAGGTCTAAGAGATAGACCTAGATAAATCACTTTATAATGAAGAGTATGAGAGGAAAAGAAATGAAGTGGTTGTAGAATTTAACTGAGAAAAATTCTAAATTAGCTTGGACCAATGCCACAAATATCTTTGTATTGTGATAGTAATTCTACACTATCATAGGATTACCAAAAATTGTGAAATGGTAAATTTGGATAAATTGATATAGTTATGTGGCTAGATTACTCAATTTTTGAGTTATTAGTTGTTCGGTCAAATAGTAACTTAGACTATCAATTAGTAACTTGGACGATCTTTTTACTAGGGATACAAACAAAATGGACTTGCTAAATGAAAAAATACAATCTTATGGAAATTATGAATGTTATGTTCTGGTTTACCTTAGAATTTGTGGGGAAAAGCAAGAATTTATCACTAATTATATTCTCAACGAGCTGTCTCACAAGAAAACTAAAAGACACCTCATGAATTATGAAAAGGTCGAAAACCTTCCTAGAAGTTCTAAAAAGTGTGGGGGTGTTTAGTAAGGTAATAGTCCATATCCTTAAAAGGCCAGAGATAGGACCTAAAAGAGGTATAAATATTTTGACAATATAATGATGTCAAATGGATTGAGAATTAATGAATGTGACAAGTGTGTGTAAATGACATGGTAAGTCTCGACATATTCGTTGGAGATACAATACCATAAGGCAGTTGATCTCACTTAGAATTATTTCCATAAAGAAGATAATAATGCGAATCTGTTAAATAAAAGGTGAAAAGAGATCAAGTAAACTGCTCATCGAGGGGAATGGGTTTAAAGCCTATATCTGAAAAGTCATTATAATGGCAACCCAACATAGCTGACTAGAGATCCCAAGATCTAGGTTCAAAGGGACAACCAAATTGTGTGTGACTTAGTAGTATTACTACGATCACTATGGAGAAAACTTCTCCTACCCACTCCATTGATAAAATAATGACACATGTAGCAAAAATCAGGGTAAACTATGCTTTTAATAATTCTTATACCTTGAAAATCCAAGTGGAATATAACAGGATACTATTAATAAGAATTACATATGTGAGTGTGAAAAAGCCACTACAAAAGAGAATTGTAAGGTTGAATTCTCTAAAACACTCATGAGACCAGGTGTTGTTCGAAGCCAAAATGAACACAATCATGATTATCAAATTATGTCTGAAAGAAGCTGTGTGAATTTTATTATCTTGGTTTACACAAATGGCTGAACAGTTCAAGACATCGCAATGGTTAGCTAGTAAATCCGATAGTCTTTCACAAAGGAAGGTTCAAAGCCACAAGCTACCTCTCTCTATACAGTAATTTTCTAGAAGTACTCTCTTTCAGTGTCTGTATATGCATTTTCATTTGTATTTTAGTAAGCCAATTTTAATTAATGTAGGGGATTGTTAAAAATGGTTTTGAAACACCCAGATTTTTTGTGCTCAAATTTGAAATCTGACTGGGTAGGCAACTTTGAGCCAAAATAAAAGTGGAACCCATAAGTCTTTTGAAGCGGGTCCACATGGGTTTGTGTTCACCTCAATGAGGAGAACAACATTGTATAGTTGGATGCTCAAAATTGTTAATGGGTGAACAAGAAATTGTCTTCAAAAGTGCCTAGTTGATCACTGGTAAAAGTGTGAAATTTGAATAGTCTCATATGGACTAGACCATAAAACTTGTGTGTTCATATATATTAATGTTGAACATAAGTTTGGATCCCAAGGGGCACCGCTATTTTGTGGATGGGGGAGGACCTAGCCAACATGGGTCGGGCCTATATTTAAACACACACACACACACACGCACTAAACCAAACCGGGCCGGGTTGGGTCAATAAGAAAAAATAAAATAATATTTGTATTACTATTTTTTTCTTTTTTCTTTCTCCCAGATTCATTTATACCTATGGGGGGACATGTCTTTATAGTTTTGCCCTTGTGGAGGTGTGTTCATTCGTACGGATTTTACAGTTATGCCCTTGGTGACTATTATAAACAAATAGACACACATGTGTCGCTATTAAATCACACCTATTGACATATGTCTATTCCATACGAACATGTAGGTGCCTATTAAATCACCCCCCTTGACATGTCTGTTTCACACAGACATGTAGGTGGCTACTAAATTGTAACTTGTTGCATTCGTGTCTATTCGAACACCAAAGGTTGTGTCCTTATGCCTGTTCCAAACAGACATGAACAAGTCTATAAATAAGCGTCCCTCCTTCATTTAATCCATTTTATTCGATTACTCAATTCGAATTCAAAATTCTTAGTGTTCCTTTAGGCCTCATAAAGGATGTCCAAATTAGGCATATAGAGAGCATAATAGCGGGTTCGTGTTCTAAGAGAGAGAGTACAACACAAGTTTGATTCTCCATGCACACAAATTGTAGTGCTTCTTTTGTGTGTATAGATCATTGTATCCTAGGAGGCAGATGCCTTAAGAGATCGTAAGCACTACCGCGAGGGGCGAAATCTGTCTTAAGGACATAGTGTCAAACACTAGCCTTGATCAATCCAGTACTATTATATTGTCAATTTGTGTAGTCAAGTAAGCGGTTCTTTTCATTTTATTATTAAGTATTTTATTTATATGAAATAAATACTAGTTGTACACATAATAGTGCATATATAGAATATAGACCCAGTAGTTCTTATATGAGTGTAGACCTCTGTTAGCCAAATTTGGTTTTCTTCTTTGACAAGCAATTTTATGATCTTAAGATTGTGATTCTGAGATTAGATCACGGGATCACAATCTTGATATAACCTTTTTGTTGAGTTGGTCATTTGCTTATATGAGAAGGTTTGATTGAGAAAGAAAAAGAGAGGACCTTGTTTTATGTTCTATATGTTAAAATGCCACATTACCCTTGATTCTTGGGAGTTTGGAAAAGTTAAATTATTAAGTTGAACTATTTAGGTGATTATGGATAGACTGACTAAATCTGCCAATTTCCTGCCGATTCAAGTTAGTTACTTTTTGGACAAGTCGACATAGCTTTATGTGGATGAGATGGTGCGCTTGCACGGTATCCCAGTTAGCATATATATGACAAAGATCTAAGGTTTGCTTCTAGATTTTGGAGAGACTTATAACAATCTATGGGAACCAAGCTATGTTTTATCACAACTTTTCATCCTCAAACCAACAAACAATCTGAGAGGACTATCCAAACACTAGAAGACATGATGAGGGCTTATGTCATTGATCTAAAAGGAAGTTGGGATGCCTACCTACTATTGCTTAAATTCGCCTACAACAATAACTATTAGGCTAGCATTCAAATGGCTCCTTATGAGGCCTTGTATGGTAGACGATGTTGATCCCCAATATATTGGGATGAGGTTGGGGAGAGGAAGATTCTTGGACTTGACCTAGTCCAAGTGACAACTAAAAAAATTCAGCTTATCCATGATAGGTTGTTGACAGCACATAACAGACAGAAAAGTTATGTAAACAAGAGAAAACTTGACCTTGAGTTTAAAAAAGGTGACCACGTGTTTCTCAAGGTGTAGCAGACCAAAGGTCTGATAAGATTTGGGAAGAAAATTAAGCTTGACCTGAGATTCATTGGACCTTTCGAGATCCTGAGGTGAGTTGGTGACTTTGCTTATGAGTTGGCACTACCCCTAGATTTATTGCATGTGCATTGTGTTTCCCACATATCCATGTTATGGAATTACATGCACGATCCTTCTCACATCTTGGAATCCAAGACACTTCAAGTTCATGAGGATCTTTCATATGACAAGCAACTAGTGATGCTTCTTAACCGCAAGAAGCAAGTGCTGCGAAACAAGGTTGTCCTTTATGTAAAAGTTTTGTGGCACAACTATTCTGAAGAATAGGCCACATGGGAAGGAGAGAATGAGATGAGGACCAAGTACCCACATTTGTTTCATCACCAAGGCATACATCTTAAATTCAATGAATGAATTTTTATAAGGGGGAGGATGTAACACCCCATGTTACACTTTAAGGGAAAAACTATAATTTTTACCTATAAGGGTAAAATGATCATTTCCCATGTTTTAAGCATACCATAGAGTGGTTTAAGAACCCTTTGGACTAAGTTAGAAGTATAGAACCCAAGTTTGATCTCAAACCTATCAAGTTTGAATGTCATCCCGATAACCTATTTGGGGTAACTTCATGGGTCCACCGACACCAATCCTGAGTTTATTAAATTATAAGCCATATATCATTGGAAAGGTCTTTGAGTATACTTTCCAACACTTCAAACAGTTCATAAAAATAAGCTTTATAGAAAAAGTTATACCCACTTTATCAAAGGGTGTCTGAACTAAGGGTTTAGAATCCCTGACCCATGTGAATTACCGGTTGGGGAGATAGGGAATCACCCTCGAGAAGAGCCTTGACGGGTCACCAAACTCCTAATCGATCAGGCCTAACCTTTCACCAAACCCTGACTGGTTAGGAGTGCAAAAAGCTGAAAGCTGTAAAAAATTACATATTTTACCCTTTTCAATGTGGCCTTCAACCATTGGACCCCCACACATGTGGGATTTCATCTTGAATAAATTTTAATCCCTCTAAAGTCTCATTTAGGTCATTTAGAACAAAACAAGTAAAATTTAGAGAGATTTAGGAAGTTGGAAGAGAAAGAGGAATTTTTTACTTAATTGGATAAGTACTAGTTCAAACCTTGAAAATTTGCTAGAAATATGACTTTTCTAGGTCTATTCTAAATGAGTATGGATTTTCATTTCCTCATCTTAGTTTATGTATTCTAACCATAGAATACTTTGTTTGCTTATAAAGAAAGGATATTTGAACAAAGGTAAGAGGCTTTTGGTGAAGGATCCTTTTCAAAAACAAGATTAGAAGTATACATGTAGTATATTTTTCTTACTCTACATACATTTATCTATCTATATAGTATATGGTAGTTAGTTCATAACACTTGGCATGTAGCTTTAGTATATGCATGTTGGTACTGTCTTGCTTTGGATTATTACTTAGCCTTTCAAAGCATGAGCATACTTGATTTTAGTAGAGATACATGCATATTATTGTTGATGCATGCATTTATGTACTTTATTTCTTTTCTCTACTTTGGATCACTCTATCTATTATAATATTTGTTTTGCTTCCCTTTAGTGTTGTATAAACTACATATCCTCCCATTAAGCTTGTCAAGCTTATCCCAATTGGCATCACCCATAGATGGAATCTTGGAGGACAAGTACTGATAGAGGTTGCTTGGGATGCAACCTAGAGAGAAGTTTGGTGGCTTGATGCATTTACTTTATGTTTCAGTTTCATTTACTTTAGAGAGGAAATGTTTATTTCTTTTCAATACTTTGGTCATGCTCGTGGAGTAATGGATTTTATATACAATTATGGGTGGGTTTAGGCCCTTTACATTTGGATAATTATGAGATATTCTATACATGACTATCATTTCCGTTGCACTTACTTGGATTATGTTTTTACTATTATTCCATTGTGATGTGATTGTTGAAAAGTTTTAAATGGATAAACATTAAGGGATAATCTATTATATGAAAAGTGATGTGAATAGACAAGAGGGTTGATGAGATAATCCAAACTCGTTGGTCTCTTTGTTATGAGAAACGGGTCCAGAGCGAGTCATTCCCATGTCACGGATCCAAACCCGACCCTCTTCACAGATTGCAGATTCGGATCGTGACAATCATCTAGTTGTCTGAATGTGTACCTAGTGACAAGTTGATTATTCTTGTACTGTGTTGCTATCCATCAGGTTATGTGTTTTATGGGCCCTTGTTTGTCTTTTATATAATGTTGCATGTTATCTACTAGGAGTGACTTGATGATCATTCTTGGTTGGTAAAGAGAAGACATCGAGAAGAAATTCCCTAACTATTGTATCTTAAGATCCGATATGATGTTTTTTGATACTAGGGCATGACAAGAGTTGGTATCAAAAGCTAGGTTTGTGGAGCCGTAGGTCAAATTTTCTTTAGGAATTAAGGAGTTAAGGTCAGTGATTACATTTTAATGTAAAAGATACTCAGAACCATGGGATGTTATCGTGTGTGAGTAGTCTTATAGAGGATTAGCATTATGTTGATATTAATCCTATGATGTATATTTTCTTAAAATAAGTACTATTGTTTCGATTTCTCCAAAAACCTTTATTTCGATTATTTTTCATTAAAAATATGGCATTTAAACATTATTTATCCAATGATCACCATATAAAATTCTAGGGATTAAATCAATAAATTTAAAGGAAAATTTCTCAAAGGTTTAATCGAACACAAGACGATGATCCAACTCGCTCTCCTCAGCATTCACCTTCTTAAGGGTTTTTCCAAGCTTCTCCACATCCAAAAAGAGTATAGATCTCAACCAGAACATGGATAATAATCTATTTATAGTTTTGAGAATCTAAAGAAACCCTAAGGGTGTGGGATCCTAGTGGATTCTCATCCTTAGGTTGTGAGCCCCAAAACCCACTTTTCAATCAAAACTGTACTAAAATAACAAATTTGAATAATTAAAAACTAGCACCCTACTAATTGCAATAATATCATATAACACATTGCAACTAAACTTTCAAAAATAAGAAAATAGCAATGAGGCCCTTCATTACATATATTTCACAAATACGTCTTTTCACAATAAAATATTCCTTAATAACCTTCAGGATGATAAAATTATCGCTATTTAACCCCTTTGATCATTTGAATGTAGTCTTTAGGAGCTTAATGAATTTATTAGACATCCAAAACACTTCTTTGATAAAAATAAATTTATATATATATATAAATTAACTTTAAAATCATTTAAGAAACTTTTTATCAAAAAACATTATTACTAGATTTTCTTGTCCAATCAAATCAAGTATGTACTAAACTAAATATATTTCCCATATAATAGAAGTGAATTCCTTGTTGGGCATCTAAACAATCTTAACTATAGTAAATGCTATCCAAACTACTCATGATATAGCCTCAATTAGGCATCACTGGTTGGTAGCTCAAAACAACCAACAAGATAACTTAGAAAGATATAAACCACTTAGGTTTAAGGACAAGTTTATAAATGTAAACAACACTTATCTTGACAATGAAGTTCTATCAAATGTTTTCATAATGGATCATTTTAGTACATTCATATATGCACTCACATACAAGTTTAGAGTCTCATTCCAGTGATTGAGATTATATCACTCCATCATATGGTAGCTCTACATGTAATAACCCTATAAGTGATGTATACAACATCATGCATATTTGTAAAGTTTCAGGTCTACAATAACTGGATTATCATATCTCACCATACATTTTAATGTATTTGACATCTTATTCTACTACTTGAGGACCACCTATCTCATCTCATGAGATTAAATATTTACCCATATTAAGAAACAAACACATGTGATAATGAAATATGATGGAGTATGTGGACCCGAGTTGGCTAAGCCGATCAATCGAGCGAACCGAGTGAACTCCACCGATTCATCTAGTTTGTTCGTGGAACCCAGCAAGGCTACCGACCGACTCAACATAGAAAATCTGTCGCCCAACCGAACATCGGAGATGAATACTATCGACCAACCCGATAGAGATCGACCCGACAAAGATCTGTCTTCCGACCCGATAGATACATAGGGTACCGATCGACCCCCATGTCGTCTAGGAGCTCAGGAGCAAAAAACGGTTGAGGGATGACCGTTCACGCCCCCCACCCCCCGAGGAGAGGGATGCACGACTATGCCCGAGCTAACCACAAATAAGAAGCGGTTACGGGAGGTAGGGCATAATAAAACAACTGTCAATCCCCTATTGACACGAGCCCCACTCCTCCACTTTCCAAGTAAGACAAAAGCGGTTACTGGAGGCAAAACACGGGAGAGCAAGGACCAGTCCCACACTAACACGTGTCCCACTCCTCTACCTTCCGGTAACCAACTCGAAGAAAGAGGGGAAAAAGAGGGAGAATAAAATGAAGGAGGGGGCTCTGAAAGAAGGTAAGCACAATTGATCCCGAAAAAGAGAAAAAAAAGGTTGGATTCTTCATTTTTTCCAAACTCTGACTAGGGCGTTGGAGAGGTGTTGGCCGGTGCCACACCGACGTCACCCTACCACTAGTGTGCAGGAACCACAAAGATTCCAGATCAAGGGACGTCATCGGACCATCTGACAGATCTTTTTATGGGTATTATCAGTTGGTGCCGTCTGTGGGAACAAAAGGAAGTTTTGGCTAAGATAAAGGTCTTATGGTAGAAACTCGATCGGGAACAATGGAAGCTCGTCAGAATGCGTCATCCACAAATGGTCTGGGAATAGGAGACATGGGGACTGCCCAAATCACTAGCCTGGAGCAAAAGCTGCAAGATCTTCACTGTAGCATGGATAGAACGACCCGACAAAATCAGGAGCTGAATCATAAACTTATGGAGCGGATGGACCATATACGCTCCGATAATAAGACACAGGAGGATACGTGTCCCGGACCAGATGCGGAAGGGCCTAGAAGGGGGGATGACGATAGCTAAGGCCCAGGGGCTTTAGTGTCGCGGCCTATCAGCGTCACAGGTGGGGGAGCTACCGACGAACAAGACGGTCGTATTCAGAGGATACAGGATGAACTGAACATGATAATGGAAGCTGTCCGGGGAAAGGCTCCGTCTATGGTAGAAGCATTGGTGCAGAGGATGGATCATCCCTTCTCCACGACGATCATTTTGCACCCTCTCCCCAAGAGGTTCGGTATTCCCCCAATAGAGTCGTTCAACGGAAGCAAAGATCCATTTGAACATTTGGAGACTTACAAAACTTTGATGCTGTTGCACGATTATTCAGATGTGATAATGTGCAGGGCATTCCTGGTAACCCTGAAAGGTTTGGTGAGGAAATGGTTCAACAGCCTTCAACCCAATAGTATCAGTTCATTTTCTGAGTTGAGCCAGTCGTTTGCCAGTCATTTCATTAGAGGGAGACGTTATCGACGGCCGGTCACCTATCTACTTAACGCCAAACAAACGAAAGGGGAATCGCTAAGGGACTATGTCTCTCTGGTTTCAGCCAGGAGGTGCTGCAAGTAGATGATGCTAATGAGAAGGTCGTGCTCACTGCCTTCATGGGTGGGCTATTGCTCACTAAGTTCTTATTTTCTCTTTCGAAGTCTCCTCCGAGCAATATGGCGGAGCTGATGCTAAGGGCCCAGAAACATATGAATGCTGAAGATGAGATGGCAGCCCGATGGGATCAAGGGATCGAGTTCAGGGAGAAACCAAAGAGAAAAAGGGATGAGCGACTAAAAGTGACAGAAACTGAAGGGAGGATGAGAGACAATCCCAACCGGGCGGTGTAACCCAGAGAGGCACGCCTGCCACCTCGTGGGTCATAAACTTAAACCCCGCTCAATTCCCCGTTAGAGCAAGTGTTTATGTATGTACGGGACGACCCCACTCTAAAATGGCCAGAGAAGCTCAAGACCCCTCCCAAAGAAGAGATCACAGAAGAAGTATTGTCGGTTTCATTGCGACCATGGCCATAATATGGAGGACTGCATTGATCTAAGAGACCAGGTAGAAGCGCTTATCTAGCGAGGAAGATTAAGGCATTTCATAGCGGGTCACCCGCAAACACCTTTGGACAAAATCAAAAAACCCCCAAACCGAAAAGTTGGTGGCCCCGAACCTCTGCCTGAGATAAAAGTGATTGCAGGCGGCTCGGCAGGTGGTGACGAATAGACATCGGCTAGGAAAGCATACGCTCGTGCAGTAAAAGCTTGCCACGGGGAAGTCTACTCTACCGAACGGTCGAGAAAATCCCCCCGGGTCTGGACGAAAAATATCACGTTCACAGAAAATAACGCGGGAGGGGTACAACACCCTCATGATGATGCCCTGGTAGTCACTTTGGTTATAGCCAACC
The DNA here is from genome assembly GCA_025762735.1 of Platanus orientalis. Lineage (NCBI taxonomy): Eukaryota > Viridiplantae > Streptophyta > Magnoliopsida > Proteales > Platanaceae > Platanus > Platanus orientalis. Next base: position 313 of record JAOXJP010083368.1, on the reverse strand, counting down.
ACCGAACCCGGAGGATACTGATAGATAATGGCAACTCAGTCGACATCTTGTATTTATCCGCGTTCGAGCAAATGGGAATCAGAAATGAGAAACTCCGGGCGGCCACGGCACCATTGGTTGGCTTCACGGGAGATAGACTATATCCGATGGGAATCATTACACTACCCATGACGGCTAGAATTCACCCCTGCCAAGTGACCAAAGCAGTTGATTTCTTAATCGTGGATTGCCTATCAGCCTACAATGCAATCGTAGGAAGGCCGACGCTTAATAAGATGAAGGCTATCACCTCAACTTACCACTTGCTGATGCG